>PVJN01008751.1:0-63708 GCA_004026805.1 Lasiurus borealis
CACACACACACACACACACACGCTGGCTATCCTTTCTACACACCATTACAGCTAAGCATTCAGGTACTTCATAAAGTTCTTAACAATTCTCTGCAAAACCTTCCCAGCTATATTTAAACAAGCACCATAATATACAGTCATATAATACACACACACACACACACACACACACACACGCTGGCTATCCTTTCTACACACAATTACAGCTAAGCATTCAGGTACTTCATCAAGTTAACAATTCTCTGCAAAGCCTTGCCCAGTTATATTTGCACATGCACCATAATATACAGTCATATAATACACACACACACACACACACGCTGGCTATACTTTCTACACACAATTACAGCTAAGCATTCAGGTACAATATAAAGTTAACAATTCTCTGCAAAGCCTTCCCCAGTTATATTTGCACATGCACCATAATATACAGTCATGTACACAATCATATACAGTGGTACCTCGAGGTATGAGTTTAATTCGTTCTGTAACCGTGAGGCGTGGGGAACGATGAGACGCTCGAGTCACGGTAAACTGGTGGGTCGTGTGCAGCCGGCCGATCTGCGCGATGACTCCTATCTCAAATGTTGCTCGTATTTCAAAGCAAAAATCACTCGCTCGACGGCTTGTATCTCAAAAATCTCGTATGTTAGGGCACTCGTATCTCGAGGTACCACTGTATCTACATACAGAGAGAGGGGGACAGAGAGGAAGAGAAAGAGAGAGAAGTGGGAGAGAGAGATAGAAACATCAATGATGAGAGAGAATCATTGATTGGCCTCCTCCTGCACGCCCCCTACCGGTGATGGAGCCTGCGACCTGGACATGTGTCCTCACCAGGAACCCTGTGGGTGATCTCCTGGTCCATGGATCCATGCCCATTACTGAGCCTTGCTGGCCAGGCTGGCCAGCACATCTGGAACCTACACTCCTGTGGTACCCACTATTTGTGGGTCGCTTTCAATATGCTTTTAAAATGTGCGAACGCTTTCGAGGAAGGCGTCATTCCAACTTGGCACCTGAAGTTGGCTCTTAGAGGCGGTTTGAGTCACCGCGAACCCAGGGTGGCGGGAATGGTGAGAATTGTTGGCACACCATCACCCTTAGCAGAAAGAAACGCCGCTTTGAACACCAACGAGGATGAAGATGATCTTGAGTGAGTGCGTGGCGGCACTTTCCGAAGGAGAAGAGAATCTGGAGGGACTGTGGTCCTTTGGATGTAGAAAGCGGCCATTGGGAATTCCATAGTCTCGCCTTAAAGTCGTGCATCAAACACACGATTACGGCGGAGCATCCGGGTACTTTCATAAAGTGAACGAGCGTTGTGAGGCCGCAGGATTGTCAAACTCTGACATCTCACCGATGGATGGACGCTGTAGTGACTGGGCAGATGCTGGTCAGTGCTTTGGTGCTGAGAAAGACTGTGGCTGCTAGTTCTTATCACTGACGGATTAATGGTCATGATTCTCCCATTCACCGTTCATTCTATGCTTAGGATAAGTTTGAATGTCATTCTACACTTAACACCTGCATATGTAAAGCCTTTTCCTGGTTCCCTCATGCTCCACAGAACAATCTCCAAAGGTTCCAGTCCGCCATTTTCAGTCTACCCAACACTGGTCCATGATGCTCTTTGCAAATCGCATCAGGCACCTCACTAGTTTCCCTAGTAATCATGTACAAACTCTATTGCAACTATTACCTCTGTCCGAAAATCCTCCTATTTTTCCTCCCAGTGGAAACTTCCCATTTTATATATTTTTATTGATTTCAGAGAAGAAAAGAGAGAGAGAAAGAGAGAGAAAGAGAGAGATGATAAGAGAGAAATCAAGGAATCATTGATCAGCTGCATCCTGCATGTCTCTCATTGGGGATCAAGCCTGCAACCTGGGCATGTGCCCTGACTGGGAACCAACATCCGAACCACGAAATCCTGGTTCATATGTCTACGCTCAACCACTGAGCCACACCAGCCAGGTGAAACTCCCATCATTTTTTCCATCACCACTTGGTTAGTGAAGTCCCCCCACCCCTTTGTAAAATGCCCTATTCGAACAAGCTCTCCAGCTGAGCAGTGGCTAACTGAATGCATTTTGTTTTAAAATTATTACGGCAATATATATTCATTCTCTCAGCATGCGATGCTCTCCGTATGCAAAGGACACAGCACGCTGCTTAGCGCAGTGACTGGTGCTCCGAACATGAAAGCTATTATGATCGTTTGTAAACTTGAAAGTGAATTTTTCTGTTACCCACACAACCGCACTCCAAAGGATCTTTCTCTACTTGACGTCAAATACTAATTTAGTGTTTCACTTTCCTGTAGAAGCTGATGATGACAGAGATCTTTATTAACATCAGAAGACAGACACTTCCTTCAGAGGCTTTGTGATTTCACATCTGTGTACATACGAGGGGAAAATGAATACTGTGTGTACGGAAACTACATGCGAGCAAATTATCTGAATTTGTCTAACTCTATCTGTAGCGAGAGGGTTAGAAGAAAAGATAACTTTTTTCCCCTAGTCCTTGGAGTCTGAGGAATTTCCGCTCCCCATTCACTCTTCATTAAATACAGGGGTTAAGAATGAAAGCCTCTTTTTTTTTTTTCTGCTGCTGAGCCTTCTTTGGTTTTAACATCCACGCAGATGCATATACATTTTCTTCAAATGGCACATTTTTGGCTGAAGCCACATTTCAAACCAAGGCATTGATGGTTAATTTTACCTGTAATTATTCATTTAGAAAAAAAAAATGTCTATGTTTGACACAACGATAGTGAATAGACATCAAACGGGGAAAAAAGTACTATATGGTTAAAAGTATATGCTATGACAAAAAGAAAAGAAGCTTTTGCATACAAAGTTTACTTTAGGAAAATGTATCTTGGAGCAAGCTGAAGCCACCAAAATTTATTGTGATTAATCTCAAGAGTTGGTTATCACCGAGACCGGTTTGGCTCAGTGGATAGAGCGTTGGCTTGCGGACTGAAAGGTCCCGGGTTTGATTCCGGTCGGGGGCATGTACCTTGCTTGCGGGCACATCTCCACTGTGGGGTGTGCAGGAGGCGGCTGATCGATGTCTCTCTCTCATCAACGTTTCTGACTTTCTATTTCTCTCCCTTCCTCTCTGTAAAAAATCAATAAGATATATTAAAAAAAAAGAGTTGGTTATCCTTCGCTATACAAAACAATGTAGCGTTCTGGGGAGAAGTTAAACAATGTTGACAATTTCATAAACGCTTCCTGAGAGTTTCTCAGACACCATGTTGTATGACCATGTGATGGAACTCTAAAATCCTGAGTGAATATCTAGTGACAAAAACTCACCTCCAATGATAGGTTATAAATATGATTTTTGCCCATCACTTTTTCAAGATACAAATAGGTAATTTCAGGGAGCTCATAATATATCACTTTCATTATTTCTATATAGATTTATCATAAGATGTGATTCAAGTGTACTGTCTGTTGACTTCATTCTATAGTTCACATTGCTGGCAATCGGTACATGTGGCAAAATCCTCCAAGAAATCTCTATTGGAGGATGGGGGAGACTCGAACCTGCTTGCAAGGGACTTGGCATCATCTTCTATCTTCTCTGCATCTCTTCTCTACTTCTTTCTTTTTTTTTTAAATATATTTTATTGATTTTTTTACAGAGAGGAAGGGAGAGAGATAGAAAGTCAGAAACATCGATGAGAGAGAGACATCGATCAGCCGCCTCCTGCACGCCCCACAGTGGAGATGTGCCTTCAAGCAAGGTACATGCCCCCGACCGGAATCGAACCTGGGACCTTTCAGTCCACAAGCCAATTCTCTATCCACTGAGCCAAACCGGTCTCGGCTCTTCTTCTTTATTAAGTTTAGTCTTTTGACCACAGCCCTTTTGCGGGATTCCGGTTTATTCCATTTCATGTCACGTGTTAGTTTTGTCCCCTAACGCGTGGTCCCTGTTTCTTTTCTGTGTCGGGGACCCAGAGTACCCCCATAACCCTTCTGAGATTCTAGCCCCCCGCGCCGCCCCTGGTCGGGCAGTAATTAGATCATCCCGCCCTGCACTGAGAGCTCAGTGTTCTCATTCCCACAGAAGCCTGCAGTCCCCACCTGTCAGCTGGGGAGGGACCGTCTCGTAAACCTGCCAATACCACGATTTAGCCGAACCCATGTTTGCGAATAAATCTTTCATCATATTATAATCAAAGAGCTCTTTCGGTTTACGGCCGCCCTAATGAAGGATTTGGAGTGTCTGCTCATCAGTTTGCTGTTTGTAAAGACAAAGCTCGTGGCCGCCGTGCGTGTGTATTTAGCCCCCGTGGCTCAGGTGGAGAGCGGAGAGGCGGCAGAGGAAATGAGGGAAACCGTTAATTAAAAGTAAACGCCTGGCGTGAGCCCGGTGCCCGGTCCTTGGAAAATAATGTGCTGGGAGAAAAATGAGATGTTTGACCATCTTTTCAGGTCAATAAGCAACGAGGGACTTTAGAGTAGCTCTTTATCCAATGCCCTCTCCCATATCTAATGGCCACTGTTGCTAACCAAATAAAGTTGAGGTGGTTCTCTCCATGATGGGAGGGGAATTATTTATACAGTGTGGATGCAGATCAGAACTGACCAAGGCTGCCGTCCGTGCCAGCGTCCAATGGTGAGAATCTGTATTGTCTTTTCACATGCATGCCTCGCGTCCAATGTTCCATTTCATGCTTCATCTGCGCTTTAAATTATAATCAGTTAATATCCAGTGGTACCTCGAGATACGAGTTTAATTCGTTCCGTAACCTTGAGGCGTGGGAAACTATGAGACGCTTGAGTCGCGGTAAACTGGTGGGTGGTGCGCAGCCGGCCGATCCGCGCGATGACTCCTATCTCAAATGTTGCTCGTATTTCAAAGCAAAAATAGCTCGCTCCACAGCTCGTATCTCAAAAATCTTGTATGTGAGGGCACTCGTATCTCGAGGTACCACTTATAGTCTCTTGGCTATCTTTCTTTAGTAGATTGAGGGTAGATATTTTGGCTGTAGTCCCGATACCTTTCAATCTAATGATACATAATTCCCCTTGACACATTTCGGAGATCCTACTGAGTGGAAAGCAAACATAAAGGGATACAGCGGTACCTCGAGATACGAGTTTAATTCCTTCTGTAACCTTGAGGCGTGGGAAACTATGAGACGCTCGAGTCGCGGTAAACCGGTGGGTCGTGTGCAGCCGGCCGATCTGCACAATTACTCCTATCTCAAATGTTGCTCGCATTTCAAAGCAAACATCGCTCTCTCGACGGCTCATATCTCAAAAATCTCCTATGTTAGGGCACTCGTATCTCGAGGTACCACTGTGTACAATCTGCTAAAATTACAAAGTAGGTTGTAACTTACGCTGAAACTCTTTAAAATCGCACCCACCCCCAGCTCGGTTCATTTCTCATGCCCTTCTCTTCCCGGCCAAAGCTTCTGTCTGTGCTCCAGTTCTCAGCTGCCATTGACGGAGCTCCAGACAGATCCATCAGGGGAAACAGACAGGACACTGACCCCGGTTTCCTATGTGTTTCGTTCCAACGCCGGGACCAAGCTATGTCTCAGCTCCACCATCAACAAACAGTTTCAGAAAACAAGTAGGTCACCCCGCTGGGAGTCAGTCGGCGAGAGTGAGTGAGGTCAGATCGGCCTGTCTCTACAGCCTCCCCATCTCGGTGGAAATTTCCAGGCTTCTTCACGCCTGCATCCGGGCATCCTCTCTGTGCGCCGGTACCACTGAGATCTCTGGGCTGCCCCACATCCACCTGACATGACTCAGCTGGGCCCGGCGGGGTGACCTTCCATGTCCGCTCGGCACCCACCGCCGGCCCTGCTTCCTCTCCTTTGTGGTATTTTCAGCATCAGGAAGCCTCCCTCACCTGGACCATTGTTTTCCCACATTCGGGTTCCACACGTGGCGCCTGTTGTTTGATTTGAAACCAGAAGGATGGGCGGGAAGGAAAGCAGACAGTGGAGATAGCACCCACTTCCTGAACTGGATCATAACCCTCTATTTTCGTGACTCTGTCACACTGCCCAAAAATGTGGGGCATTCGCACGCAGACGCCGAAAGAGGGGCACCTGGATACGGCCTCTCTCTCTTTTTTTTAATATATTTTATTGATTTTTCACAGAGAGGAAGGGAGAGGGATAAAAAGTCAGAAACATCAATGAGAGAGAGACATCGATCAGCCGCCTCCTGCACGCCCCACACTGGAGATGTGCCCGCAAGCAAGGTACATGCCCCCGACCGGAATCGAACCGGGGAGATCTTTCAGTCCGCAGGCTGATGCTCTATCCACTGAGCCACACTGGTCTTGGCAGATTACAGTCTCTTGTTGAGCATCTAATCCAAAGGCTAAGCTGTGTTTTGGAGGGGATTTGAGCCATTTTGAGGACACATCCCCCTAATAAAGCCCAGCTGTGCCCCAAAAGGTGCGTGCCCTTTCCCACTTCTACAAATTCGAGTTCTTACGTTAAGATGGCCATTTCTACTGATTTTATGGTGGGTCTTACAGAAATAAGAAGGCTGCTCAGGTTTCTTCTGGCTTTGCTGTGTGTTACCGGAATCGCGAGTTTAAGATTTCCATTGCAAGTTTCAGGAAAGGTCTCATAATAGAAGAGTTTTATAGTGCATTCTGCAGAGGCTGATATCACTTTAACAAGTTCTATTTTGGAAAAAATTAGGTTTATAGTATGTATGTATGTATATACATATGTATAATATATAACATGTAACATAGTGTACAAATATACATGTTTTGTTTTAGAGAGATTTTTTTGTCTGTCATATATATATATATATATATATATATACACACACACACACACACACACATATATATATATATATATATATACACACACACACATATATATACACACACACACATATATATAATTTATTTTTTACAGAGAGGAAAGGAGAGGGATAAAGAGTTAGAAACATCAATGAGAGAGAAACATCAATCACCTGCCTCCTGCACAGCCCCTACTGGGGATGTGCCCTCAACCAAGGTACATGCCCTTGACCGGAATTGAACCCAAGGCTTTCAGTCCGAAGGCCGTGGCTCTATTCACCACCGTGGTGAGTGTTCCATTTACTTTAGAAAAGAAAAATAAGAAAAATAATTTCCTACAGCTTTCAAAGGCTCCTATTTTTGAATACTCAGCGTACTACATCCTTCCCATTCTTGTAGAGATGCTTGGTGCCGGGGAGGCATGTGGTACCCCAGAGCAGTATCTGTATGATGTTGAGTTTGGGTTCTCCCATCTGTTCCGTACCCCAGAGAGGGTCTCTTCTGCCCCTCTCTAGCAGCATTCTCCTGTCGCATCTCATTCCGTTTCTTAGCTTCGTGGTGGTGTGGAAAGGCGTCTGTTGTTCTAAGTAAAGCTTGGTCTTCGGTATAGACTGTGTCCCTGGATCTCCGTTCTCTGCCACTCCCCTGGCTCTAGTTGGGGGTTGAGCATACAACTCTATTCTTCCCCCAGGACTGGAGTTTTTCTCTAATTGATCCTTTCCTCTAGCTGCAGTGATGTTCACAGATGCCCTACACCCTTGTCCCTTCCCATAAATACCCTGTTCCATTGTAGGGATATAGAAGGATCAAGGAGAAAGTATTGTCCCTTATACATGACCACTCTCCCTATATTTACCATAAATCTTGTGGATTTCGACAGGAATTGCATCAAACCTATGAAGCAACTTGGGAAGGCTTAACCATTTGGTTGTGTTGAGTCTTCTAATCCATGAACATAGTATGCATGCCTCTTCGCTTACTTAGGTTTTCTTTGAGTTAGTTCCTGAGCATTTAGTGATTTTAAGCAGAGAGAGCTGTACACCTTTAAAACCTAAGCATTTCATTTCCTTTGGAACAGTTAGAAATGACATTTTATGTGAGTTGGTTTGTTTTGTTTTGTTTTGTTTCACCCATTTCTCTATCCCGCCCACCAGGGTAGTGTTTTTGAATTTTATACAGCATGGATATCTTTATAGAGGATAGCTTCTATAATTCTCTTCCTTTGTCCTTGTTCTACATTAAAAATACTCTACAAATGTTACCATTCTTTTACCCAGTGTCTTTTACAATTTATACTCTACTCCAGGGCATAAAACACACGATTCGCTCTTTCTCCGCCATCGACCGCCGGGCAGTTCTGTTTGTTTCGCCCGCGTCCTCATCTCTCGGTTGAGGTAATGCCCCTTTCCCTGGCTCCCTCACAGGCCCGGAGCGAGGCTATGGGGAGATAAAGGACAAGAACACGCCGTAAAAAAGTTAAGAGCCCTTTTAAAACACAATGCGAACAGATACAGTTCCTGCCAAGAAATCTCCTTTTGAATTTGTAGATTGGCTAAGCGTTCCTCTTCTGTGTTCTCACAATGCCCTCCTTTACAGCCGTTTTATCGCTTATAAGATTTTATTGAAATGCTATGTTCCTGTGTGCACATCCATGAAAATAAAACGGACTGCTAAATCCGAGAGGCATGGAAGTATTTCTCTTCGAAGCTTCTGCCCTTAAGTCTGTAGCCGTGTCTCTTCTGCCACACGGCAGTTCCTGGGAAAGAGAGCTGTGTCTGCATCTCTCCAGAAGGTTCCATGATGACCTCCGCTGTAAGAAATGCTTAGGTGGGGAATCCCCTATCTCTCCTCCCCCGAGGCCCCAACTTCTCTGAGACTCCTTCATACCGAAGCTTCATCTCGTGAAAAGAAATTGGAGGACATTCAAATAGAATCATAAAATGTTAAGAGTTTTAAGGGCCTTTCGGGACTGCTAGTAAATTCTGCCCTGAAAGCAGTTCTTTCCAGGAGGAGGAAGATGAAGGCTGGGAGAGAAGCAGAAGTGGAGAGACTTTGCTGAGAGCCGGGCAGGAAAAGGGGGAGATAGAGTCTCCTCGTGTTTTAGCTTTTCCTCCATTTTTTCCCCAAAGTCCACCTTTGTCCCTCCTGTCCTTCATGCTGGAGAATAGTACCCTTTCCCCAGACAGGGCAGATCTTGATTTTTCCGGATGACTAGAGGTCAGTCAGAGGGCACAGCCTCAAAAGCGGACTCCCATGATCCCACATGCTCATGCATGAGAAACTGAGGACTTGTTTGGGGTGCTCAAGTCCTGATTTGACACCCATGAGGTCAAGGGTATCACTGTGTCTTATAACCCACGAAGGGCTGTTTCGGTAGGAGAGTCAGCATCATTGACGGTGGCTCTAGGACAGCGGTTCTCAACCTCCCTAATGCCGCAACCCTTTAATACTGTTCTTTATGTTGTGGTGACCCCCAACCATAAAACTATTTTTGTCGCTACTTCATAACTGTAATCAATATGGAGTTTCCTCAAAAAACTAAAAATGGATCTCCCATTTGATCCTGTAATCCCACTCTTAGGAATTTATCCTAAGAAATCACAAACACCAATCAGAAAGGATATATGCACCCCTATGTTCATAGCAGCACAATTCACCATAGCTACGACTTGAAAACAGCCTAGGTGCCGGTCAGCAGATGAGTGGATCAGAAAACTGTGGTCCATCTACACCATGGAATTCTATGCTGCCGTTAAAAAGAAGGAACTCTTACCATTGGTAGCAACCTGGATGCAACTGGAGAGCCTTATGCTCAGTGAAATAAGCCAGGCAATGAAGGAGAAGCATCACAAGATCTCACTCATTGGTGGACAATAAAGAACATGGTAAACTGATGAACAAAAGGATAGATACAGAGGCAGTAAAGCTTCAAACAGACTGTGAAATGACAGCAGGAAGATTAAAGTTAGGTGAGGTAGATAAGAGATCAATCAAAGGACTTGTCTGCATGCATATAAGCATAACCAATAAACACAGACACTGGGGGGTTGGGGTATGCCTGGGAGGGAGGGGGGCAATGGGGGAGCTATGTATAAAAAATTAATAAAAATTAAAAAAAATAAAATAAAAATAACTGTAATCTGCTACTGTTATGAATCTTAATGTAAACATCTGTGTTTTCTGAGGGTCTTAGGAGACCCTGCTAGCTGTTTGCGACCCACAGGATGAGATCCGCCGCTCTAGGGGAACAGGCAGGCTGTGGTCTTTCTTCCCGGTGCCTCAGGACGTAGTTGGCTCAGATTGTGAAGACCCAGATTTGGGGAGTCCATCTGAGGACCGGGGAAACCTTTGGGGCCTCAGAATCCCATGCCTCGCCCCCGCAGGGCCACCGTCGGCCTCCCCTCCCTCCCACACTCAGGGACACAGGAAAGAGGCAACCCCAGAGGTCACCCAAGAACACTGCAAGGCCCCCAAGCGCTTGGCAGAATGCCCAGCATGCATTTCTTTCAAGCGGAGAGAGAAGACAGATCTTTGTGGGAACGCGAGTCAGAGGCCCGGGAATACGCTGGAACCCAGCCAGACGCTGGATCCTGAAAGGAACAAGAGAAACTCCAGGCATCGGACCGATGTCCCTGGTTGGAACAATCGAGTTACATATATACATGCGTGTCTATATATACGCGCATGTGTTTATGTATGTGCGCATATATTTATTTCATATTTTATAATTGGCAATGCGCAGACATATAACAGTCACCCTCCAGGAGGCGAGTTTAAAAACAAGGGCTTCGGGAATCTGAAGAGTTTGGCCCAAATGAGCTTTAAAGTCTGCCCTCGGAAATTTACACCGGAAGGGACCTCAGCCATGGACGCCGGCCCTCCCGCTCCTGTTTTACAGAGGAGGCCTGGGAAAACGAGGGGGCACGCTCAGAGTCACGGAGGGACAACTACTGGGAGTGTTTCCTCAATGCGGGGCAGAGAAAGCCTGATCCCTCTCACCCCCCCCACCCACTTTCATTTCAATGTGTGGGCCTCTCTGGATCACGTGACTCTCGCCCTAAGGCTAGCCCGTGGGTAAGGGCTTTCTCACAGATGTCTCTGTTTAAGCCTCACCTCCACCTTCGTGGGGAGGGAACTTATTTTCTGCCTGTTTCCCGGCAGGAAACTGAGGTCTGGAGAGGTTAAGTGACTGGCCCAAGGTCATGCGTCTGAGACACAGAGGAGACTGACTCCAGGCAAAGACCATCTGCCTCTCTGTCAGCACAGCTTCTCCGGGGGAAAGGAGAGTAACCAGGCGGTGAGGGAGCGAGAGTGCTCTCTGCTCTCCGCCAGGGTTCTTGCTGGCTCTGACCACAGACCATGAGATCCAGTCCCAGGGGGCCTGGCAATATTATGCAGACACCACCTGCACCATCTATGCTTTTGTTCTTCATGGAACCTCCTTTCTCCCCACTCTCCTATTCCAGCTAGAGGCCTCCTGGGTTAAGCTTTTCCAAATACAGTGGTACCTCGAGATACGAGTGCCCTAACATATGAGATTTTTGAGATACGAGCCGTCAAGCGAACAACAGTTAAGATAGGAGTCATCGCTCGATTCGGCCGGCTGCACATGACTCAGCAGTTTACCGCGACTCGAGCGTCTCATAGTTTCCCACACTTCAAGGTTACGGAACGAATTAAACTCGCATCTCGAGGTACCACTGTGCATCTGTCTTTCCAGAACACTGCTCTCCTGATCCTCAGCCACTCTGCTCCCCGCTGACTGCACTGGCTGGGAATAGCAGAGGGGGAAATGGATTGGTAGGAAATGTTTCAAACGTGTGACAGGGAGTGAAGGTGAGATTCAGACAGATTGGATAATGGTATGTTGAGAGTTCATCTATAACAGCGGTTCTCAACCTTCCTAATGCCGGGACCCTTTAATACAGTTCCTCATGTGGTGGTGACCCCCAACCATAAAATTATTTTATTTGCTACTTCATAGCTGTAATTTTGCTACTGTTGTGAATCGTAAAGATCTGTGTTTTCTGATGGTCTTAGGAGACCCCTATGATGGGGTCGATGGACCCCAAAGGGGTCGCGACCCACAGGTTGAGAACTGCTGATCTATAGTCCCTTCTCAGCTGAAACTAACCCTCGTGTGTGTGGCAGAGTCAGGGGGATAGAAAACCGAGGGATGGGGCGATTTTGTTGACCCTGTTCACACCTGAAGCTAAGAATCTGAACCCCCAGTGCTCTGTAGCTCAGTGGAGAGTGGGGGGTGGACGAGGACAGAGCTTCCTCCCGTCTCCACTCAGCTGCCCTTTGATCCCAGAGACTGGCTCTCAGGGAGAGAGTGGGCAGGTGGCAAGATGTAAACAAAACAACACCCGGCCTTCGTCGGCCTCTGAGAACAAAGTGGAAACCAGGCCGGCTCCTGTGCCGAGCGGGTTTCAGTCAGGAGTCGGAGACAGGACTGCGGGTTCACACCCATTCACTCCCAGGGCAGCCCCGAGGCCCCCGCGGGCAGACTCGGAGTGGCCACCGTGGTCAGCGGCCCTGCAGGGTCTCAGTGAGTCCCTTTAACCACCCTGCGTTGGCAGCCCACGGCTCTTGCCCACAAGGCTGGTGGCCACAGAGAAAATGCCCATCTCTGCCCGGGCTCTGCCACTCTGCCTGCCTCTGTCTTCTCCGTTCCCAAGGGAGGTCTACGGGAGGGCTGCGGGTCGGGATTAAGAAGAAAAAAAGCAGCCAAAACCGGTGTGGCTCAGTGGATAGAGCGTCAGCCTGCGGACTGAAAGGTCCCAAGTTCGATTCCAGTCAAGGGCATGTACCTTGATTGCAGGCACATCCCCAGTGGGGGACGTGCAGGAGGCAGCTGATCGATGTCTCTCTCTCATTGATGTTTCTAACTCTCTATCCTTCTCCCTTCCTCTCTGTAGAAAATCAATAAAATAAATATATATATATATATATATTTTTTTTTTAAAAAAAAAGGAAGGAAAAAGCAGTAGATTCTCCATCTCTTTCAGACCGAAACAGCCCCAGGCAGGAAGTGGGCTAGGCCTCTTGGGAAGCCTCTGTCCCTTTTCTCCCAATGGAGGACCTGAGGCCAGACTGTTTATGGAAAGCCTGTGGGCTCTGCTACCGGGTGCTTTTGGGGGTCTCGGCCTGTCCCCCAAGACCTGGCAGCCGCAGAAAGGGGCAGTTCTGTGCGAGCACAGGCAGCAGCAGGTCACGAGGTGTGGCCTCGGGGCTCAGATGGGGCTCAGATGAGGCCAAGCAGGGGCTGGTCTCAGGCACCTGGGACCAAGGACCAGACACCTTCCCCCCCGCAGTTGGGACTGCACCCCTCGCTCCCGGCCTCCCCCCGCTCCTGTGCTCCCCCGAATTCCTCGGAGAAGCCTTGGCATTTGTGTATTTGGAGAAGTCAGAGGCGGTGTTAAATGTTCCTCCCTCTGAGCGAAAGCACATTGCCTGCCCCGCCGCCGCCCGCAGGAGGGGAGCCGGGGTGGGGGGTGCAGTGCGAGCTCGGGGGCCCCGCCGGGCCGGCCTGCTGGGTGCCAGGTCCCCGTCTCGGCGGAGCCCCCCGGGGCCCAGCCGCGGGCTCAGCTGCAGTTCATTTTCCTGCTCTGTTTGTATATAAATGCTTTTAGTACTTAAACTAAATTCAGATCAATTAAACTAATGTTGTTTGACATAATATTCCGTGTTCCAAAATCAATATCCTCCCTTTGACAGGCTCCTTCTCGGGGCCAGGATGTTTATTGTTCTTAAAGCTTACCTATAGACCTGGCTTTTGTCTCTGCTGATAGAAAACAGCTCTTCTCCGCCCGCTCGCTCGCTCGCCCGTGCGGGGCGCCGGCGTGTAAGAGGGGGTTCGAGTTTCCCGGTAAATATCTGTAATTGGCCCCATCGCGCTTTTAATCTCGGCGACACACAGCCGCTCCTTCTCCTTCTCCGTGTGTCTCCTGTGCATTTCCAGGCCACTCCCCAGCATGGGGTGTGTTTGCAAGGAGCTGGGGTGAATGAAGGAGACTGGAGCATGTGTGGGGGGGTCTCAGGACCAGGGAACCCTCTTTCCCAGGAGCCAGGTCCCTGCCTGCTCAGACACCCAGGCTGGCTGCCAGACTGTGGCCACTGTCTCCTGCCCGCCCCCCCTCCCCGCCACCAGCCCCACCATCACCACCACTAGCTCCCCTTCCCCTCCTGCTTCCCTCCATCATCATCATCAAGTAGCAGGCAGCTACCAGGCCGGCCACAGTTTCTCCCGAGCTCTGTCCCCCTGCCCCAGGCTCTTCTTCACCCGCCTTTAGCGCTTATAAATCTTGTTCTGTTTTCGCTGGCCGTGGTCCAGCCGTGGAGAGCAGGCCGGGGGTCATTTATCACGGGAACAGTGGGAATGGGGAGGGAGGGGGGCTGCACAGTAGTTTTTTTATTTTTTTTATTTTTTGCCAAAGGTCTGGGCCCAGCCACCTGATTGGAAGGAGGTGGCCGCTGTTCTCCTAATCGCTCCGTCCCGATCGCGTTGCCCAGGTCAGCCTGGCGCGCTCCAGGTCCAAGCTAAGGCCTGGGGAGGGGAGGGACCCCTCGGTGATACAGCGGGAGTGGCTGGCCATGTTTTTCTTGTTCTGCCAGGCAAATATTTTCTTTCGATTAATAGTCGCCGGGATGATGGGAGCTGGCGTTCGGGAGAGCTTTAATCAGCCTCTGAAATGCATCTGACTCTGCTGGGTGACTGGCCCGCAGGCAGGGGGGAACCTCAGGAAACCTGAGCTGGCCCAGCCACCCCACTGGAGGGCTCCCCGCGGGGAACGGGCCCAGACGGGGACCACAGTGGCCTCGTCTCAGCTCAGCCAGGCTCTGCCCCAGCCCCAGCGCACACGCGTGCATGCACACACAGAGGTGCACATGTGTGTGCGCACATAGATGCTTATGTGTTCCCCCCTATGTTATAGTTCAGAGGAGCAAAGATCAGAGAGATACGGCAGATGGGTTGAACCTAAGAGTCCCTGAATGGAACTGGAGAGCCTTATGCTGAGTGAAATAAGCCAGTCAATGAAGGAGAAACACCACAGGATCTCACTCATTGGTGGATAATAAAGAACATTATAAACTGGTGAACAAAAGGATAGACACAGAGGCAGTGAAGCATCAGACAGACTGTCAAATTACAGCAGAAGGTTGGGGAGAGGTGGGGTAGATAAGAGATCAATCAAAGGACTTGTCTGCATGCAGATAAGCATCACCAATGGATGCAAGACACTGGGGGGTTAGGGGATGCCTGGGATGGGGGGCAATGGGAAGATATGTATACATGTAACACATTAATAAAATTTTTTTTTTAAAAAAGAAAGAAATTAGATGTAATCATGCTAAATTTAAATAACATATATAGTTATAATTGTGAAAGGATCAACATTCACTATGTTAAATTTTTACTTAATTTTTGTTGACTACCATTGAACATTTAAATACGTAATGTTAAGAATAAAGTTCTAATGTTCTCTGATAGGTTTTTGTCATTTTAATTAGACATTCAGAAATGACATTGTAGAAGGGATGAGATGAAATTTAAAATGTAGACAACAGATAATACAATAAAGGGGTTATACAGGTAAAAAAAAAAAGAGAGTCCCCGACTCTAAGTATGGCCGAGGTGGCGGGAGAGGGAAATTGGGGGAATCAATGGCTCGTGCTACCGTCTTTGTTGTCTCTAAATGATGGCTAGCGCTTAACGCGTGTTCTGTACAGCTTGAGGCCACCCAGGTCAGACTGGCCCAGGGACCAGTGGCCCTGTCTGGTCTCTTTTGTCGTGCCTCTCTCTGCTAGAATGTGGAATTTCTTCTCTTTTCCTTCTTTTTCTTCTCAGGTTGCCTCTAGGTGTCCACAGGACCCCCTCTGGAATATTATCCCTGACGGGCTGGGCCCAGTTAGAATGAATCCCGGGTAACTGTGAGCTGCATTGCCTCATACGGTGTGCAGGGGATAGCTTCCCCCCGCCCCTCTCTTTAGCGAGCCCCATTCCTTCCCACAGGAGGCCTTTGACCGTCGCCCTGACCACACCTGGCTGCACTGGTTTGCTGTTCCTCCAGGTTCTTGTTGGCTCTGTCCATCTGCTGAGTCCTGTTGCCATGGGGATCTAGCTAGGCTGGGGGAGATGGGCCCATGTACCCTGGCTCAGTGGAGAGACGTTTCAGAAGGACCCGCAGCCTCTCCCTCAGCTGCATGCTGGTGAGGCTCCCAGAGAAAGATCCAGAATCTGGTCTCCAAAGGCATGGGTATGTCCTGGAAAAGCCAGGAAGAGGACAGCCCGTGTGGAGTTTTCTCTAGAGATGTCCCTCCTCTGCCATCCGAAGATGTACAGCGAGGGCAGTGCCCCGTGGGACATTGCAGGTGGTCAGCAATTGGAATTCTCAACACTGCAATTTTTTAAAATATATTTTTATTGATTTTTCACAGAGAGGAAGGGAGAGGGATAGAGAATTAGAAACATTAATGAGAGAGACATTGATTAGCCGCCTCCTGCACGCCCCCTACTGGGGATGTGCCCGCAACCAACGTACATGCTCTGTACCGGAATCGAACCTGGGACCTTTCAGTCCGCAGGCCGACGCTCTATCCACTGAGCCAAACCGGTTTCAGCAAGACAACTTTTAACCCAGGAAAATCTTCTCAAAAGTCGGGGGTCGTCTTATATGCCGGGTGTCATCTTATTAGGGCGAGTATATCCCAAACTCTGTATTTTAACTGGAAAAGTTGAGGGTTGTCTTATACGCCCAGTCGTCTTATACGCCGGAAAATATGGGTAGTTTAGTTCAGTGTCTGACACATGAGAGACCCTTGATAAATGACAGATTGTGCCCTTTCTTGAGGAAATTTCCAGACACAGTGGGACAGACTAGAAAACTGAGGGTGGAGATGGCCAAGCTTGGTTTAGACAATATCTTAGCGTGGGTTCATTTTCCTCTCTTTCTGTCACAAACACACCCGGAGCCCACAGGCCCCCTGAAGATGACAGGGAGGTGGTGGTAGCCCTGAAACGCCACCATCAAACCCCCATGGGTTTTCACTGAGATTGGCATCAAGATGGCTTAATAATGAGACTAATTACATATAATCCCAAGGTTAGACTTTGAGCACCTACCTTCACTTCATGTAGATCTTAATGCAGTATATACAAGTTTCTAGACCAGTGGTTCTCAACCTGTGGGTCGAGACCCCTTTGGGGGTCGAATGACCCTTTCACAGGGGTCGCCTAAAACCAGCTGACACCTATTTCCCATGGTCTTAGAAACCAACACACCGCTCCTCGGTGTAGCAAAGTGTAGCGATGTAGTTTACCGTTGTCACATGAAGACTGTTACCCATGCTACACCATGATTCAAGACAAAATTTCATTTATTTGTCATTAGAAATAAATATTTCACAATATATAATTACATATTGTTTTTGTGATGAATCCCTATGCTTTAATTATGTTCCATTTGTAACAATGAAAATACATCCTGCATATCAGATATTTACATGACAGTTCATAACAGTAGCAAAATGACAGTTATGAAGTAGCAACGGAAATCATTTTATGGTTGGGGGTCACCACCACATGAGGAACTGTCTTAAAGGGTCGCGGCATTAGGAAGGGTGAGAACCACTGTCGTAGACACATGTAGTATATTAACTTTCATAAGAAGGTAGATCTCAGTCCAGGAACCAGAAGTGGTAGGTGAGGGCTGGGGAGGTAGGAGGGAGGAGGCAATGAAACAAAGAGTCTAAAATCAATACAAGAAAGGGTGCATGTGGAATATTCTCGTAGCAATGTCGGTGAAGGGTTTGATGTCTTCCCTGGTCACTCAGGACCGCCAAATTCAAGGGCACGGGGGCCTGGCCTGTACCTTCAGGGACCTCCCTCAGTCCCACCCACCTTTTGTCTTTCAGTAGCTTCTCCAAGCATCCTTCGCCGGTGGCACCGGTCCCCTTTAATTACAGAAACCCAGCGAACGAGGAGACACGCATGCCATCTGGTTCCCATTCCTTTCGCCTGAAACCCTCAGCCTGCTGTTAGCTAAGAGAGAGGCCGTTTTCAAGAACGCGCCTTAACACGTACCAGCAAACAACGTAAGCGAGGAACCCTCTGGAGAAGGGAGTTTTTTTTTATTTTCCTGGGAAAAGGGAGAGAACGAACCCGGGACCGTCAGGGTGGGATTCGGGACTCGGGCCGCTGCAAAATGCAGAGCGAGAGAGAGCATCGTGAGAAGCAGGCCTTCGACCGTCTGGCTGGGGATCAATATTCGTCAAACCGGAGCTAGTGAGGCCTCCAGGGAGCGAGGGGAAGTAGTAATTTAGGGGAAAAAGAGCTGTTACCTAGGGCTGCTGTTTACCTTACAGTAAATATAGGGGGTTTGTGGTTCATAAAAGGGGTTTATGTTTTCCCTCCGAAGAGAATAGCTATAATGCCTGAAATATATCAGCATTCTAAAGCAAAACAATAGGCCGTAGGATTTAATTAAAATGAGGAAAAAAAAAAAGAAAGAGGAGAAACACGGTTTCTTCTTTCATTGTTTAAAACGTGTGCCGTGTAGTTATTCACGGGCCTCGTTTTTTAAAGGGGAGTGTGCATCGCGACTGGGAAGTGTCCCCCGCTTTGGGCTCATGATGTTAAATGTTGCGTTTAACCCACGCGTTAGGGGGGCTAAAAAGGAGTATTTCTGTTGGTTTACACTGTAAGATTGACTCACACAGTGGGAAACGGGCTCGCGGGAAGTGGGGGAACTAGTTCAGTAAAAACCATCATCCCTGCCGGAACCGGTGTGGCTCAGCGGATAGAGCATCGGCCTGTGGATTGAAGGGTCCCAGGTTCGGTTCTGGTCAAGGGCATGTGCCTTGGTTGTGGGCACATCCCCAGTAGAGGGTGTGCAGGAAGCGGCTGATCAATGTCTCTCTCTCATCGATGTTTCTAACTCTATCCCTCTTCCTTCCTCTCTGTGAAAAATCAATAAGATATATTTTTAAAAAATTGTGTGCGAATTACTGAAGTCACGAATATGTCAATGCAGACACATGGCAGGCCACAATAGGCAGGCGCTGTGTGTACATTCAGGGTGTTATATGGCACATACATAGCCCTGAGACTGCCGGGCTGAAAATCCTGTGGCGTTGCTAACTTGGGACGATTAGCTTTTCTAAACCTTCCTTTCTCTTGGTAAATGGAGATATGCTACCTGCTCACGGGGTTGCTGAAGGGGTGAGGAAGGTCGTGTTTAGGTGTATGTGATGATTGATAGAGCCATCCACCTCAGGCCTGCTGCTGTTGCTGCTGAAAACCCTCTTCTAGCATTCTTCATCCTGGGACCTCTTTAATCAAGTCCAAAACTTTGGGTTTACGAGATGGCTTCCGTGACTCTATCTTCAGGGCAGATGAAGAGAATACAGGGGTACCTCGAGATCCGAGTGCCCTAACATACGAGATTTTTGAGATACGAGCCATCGAGGGAGCGATTTTTGCTTTGAATTAGGAGCAACATTTGAGATAGGAGTCATCTCGCGGATCGGCCGGCTGCACACAACCCACCAGTTTACCTCAACTCAAGCGTCTCATAGTTTCCCACGCCTCAAGGTTACGGAACGAATTAAACTCGTATCTCGAGGTACCACTGTATTGGTATTGACTTCAGTCGGTTACAATTTGAGGGGAAGGAAAAATCAATAACTTGATGGCCATGCCAAAATCAGCAGTTCCTCCTCTTCGCAGGGCAGACCCCAGAAGGCCTGTTCCTTCTTCCGTTGACCTTGGCTGAGGGTGAGCGTCTCTTTACGGCTGCAGTTTTACAGTGGAGTTCATTTCAGAGTAACCGGCAACCATTAGTACTAAGAAATGATTTTTTTTTTCTACGCCCTATCAGACTTTTAAAATGTGGGACATAAAATGTTGAAGATAAAGCAGCCATAATATTTACTTTTTGATACCACGCCAGATTTACTTCTGTATCTCCAAAGTGCAGTCTATAGTAGTGATATTCAGTTTCTGCCTTGTCTTTGAACCAGATGTGGACTCAAATAATCAGCCTAGTCAGCTCGGTCAAAATGTGTGTGCCTTGATGAATGTGCAACACCTAGTCAATTGTCTGAAAACCACAAGCAAGCACTCTGGGGACGACTGCTTTATGATTGTTGGTTGTGAGGATCCAGAGGTTTACCTGTTGGCCAGAATCTCACAATATCCAGGAGGCCACCCGCTGATGTTTTGTGGATCTTAGGCACGTGTACAGTGGTACCTCGAGATACGAGTTTAAATCGTTCCGTAACCTTGAGGCGTGGGAAACTATGAGACTCGAGTGGAGGTAAACTGGTGGGTCGTGTGCAGCCGGCCCATCCACGCGATGACTCCTATCTCAAATGTTGCTCGTATTTCAAAGCAAAAAATGCTCGCTTGATGGCTCGTATCTCAAAAATCTCGTATGTTAGGTCACTCGTATCTCGAGGTACCACTGTATTCCTCTTTGTGGCATGATTTGCCCAAAATGTAAGACAAGGGGGTGGTTTAGCCTCCATCGCCTCGAACCCTGGACTCTTTTGATGCTCACCAAGCACTCTCCATGCTTCCTCCACAGCCATCCCAGGCATCCATCTGAACCACAAGCTCTTCATGCTTCATCCAAACTCTAAGAGCTAGACCTTAGGTTAGTACAGTGGTACCTCTAGATACGAGTTTAATTCGTTCCATAACCTTGAGGCGTGGGAAACTATGAGACACTCGAGTTGCAGTAAACTGGTGTGTCGTGTGCAGCCGGCAGATCTGCGCAATTACTCCTATCTCAAATGTTGCTTGTATTTCAAAGCAAAAATCACTCGCTTGATGGCTCGTATCTCAAAAATTGCGTGTTAAGGCACTCGTATCTCGAGGTACCACTGTACAAAAGCTAAAGCCATCAGACACAGAGGGAAATAATGAGCCCCTTCCTGATGATGAAACATTGACATGGATACCTGGTCTATGTTCCCACAGAATAGCTCCAACCTAAGATAATTGCATGTCAGGGAAAATAGAGATTAAAAAAATGATAATAATAATAAAACCCATTTGATGAAGAACCCGGATAGCAAAATTTATGAGGCAACGAGCAGTGCCAAGAAGTGGTCTATGGAGCCGGCGCTGCCTGGATTTCCCGTGCCTTTATCAAAGAGCGCGATGGGGAAGAGCTGGCCATCGATTGATCTCGACGTTCCAAGCCATTACTAAGTATCCGACATACATCTTCTATCGACTGCTCATTACAACGCGGCCAGATGTGCACTAAATCATGCCTTTTATCGACGAGAGAGCCAAGGTTCGGAGAGATTGCCAGGCACGCTCGGGTCACGTAGCGGGAGAGCTGGGTGGGTGTGTGCTTGCCGGATCCACCATTCATCCATCCTGGGGTCCCGGGCGGCGTTCTCATGGGCAACGTGGGGATGACAATGGTGCGCATGCCCGAGGGTTTAACTCACGTTTTTTCTTGGGTAGTTTTTGGAAAACTCTCCGCACCTCAGGCTAGTAAACCGCAATACAGGACGGTGCAAACTCACAGGGTGATCGTTGTGAGTATGTGAAACACAGAGTTTATATGTGGGTTCTTATTGATGTACAGTGGTACCTCGAGATACGAGTTTAGTTCGTTCCATAACCTTGAGGCGTGGGAAACTATGAGACGCTCGAGTCGCGGTAAACGGGTGGGTCGTGTGCAGCCAGCCAATCCGCGCGATGACTCCTATCTCAAATGTTGCTCGTATTTCAAAGCAAAAATCGCTTGCTCGACGGCTCGTATCTCAAAAATCTCCTATGTTAGGGCACTCATATCTCGAGGTACCACTGTATTTCAAAATAGACACAACTGTAAACCTACTTATTGTGAGTACAAGAAATAAGTTTATGCTTTTTTTTTTTTTTTAGCTTCACCAGAGGCTATTTTTTTCCCATTAATTTTTAGAGAGAGTGAAAGAGAGAGAGAGGAAGACAGAGAGAAATATCGATGTGAGAGAAACACATGGATTGGTTGCCCGTGCCTGGACCAGGGCCTGGGCTGGGGAGGAGCCTGCAACCAAGATCTGTGCCCTTGACTGGAATCAAACCCAGGACCCTTTGGTCTGCAGGCTGACGCTCTACCTATTGAGCCAAACTGGTTAGGGACAAAAATTATTCTTGTATCATTACTCACTCATCACTGTATTGGAAAGTGGACACAATTGTAAACCTACTTTTGCCTCACCCTGCACTCTGAAGAACTGCCCATCAGAGAGGCTGGTCTGGGAGGCTTAGCTCTTGTGAACCCAGGAATGGAGACCATGGGCCAGGGACTCAGTACTTCCCACCCCGAGCTCAGAGAAAGCTGTGATGGAGGCCAGGGGGCCTTGAATCTTTGATGCGGTTTCGAGTCTTTAAGAAATGCTATGATGCCAGAACCGGTGTGGCTCAGTGGCTAGAGCGTCAGCCTGCGGACTGAAAGGTCCCGGGTTCGATTCCGGTCAAGGGCATGTACCTTGGTGGCGGGCACATCCCCAATAAGGGCCGTGCAGGAGGCGGCTGATCAATGTTTCTCTCTCATTGATGTTTCTAACTCTATCCCTCTCCCTTCCTCTCTGTAAAATGTCGATAAAATATAAAAAAAAAATGCTATGATGCCAAAACCGGTTTGGCTCAGTGGATAGAGTGTCAGCCTGCGAACTGAAAGGTCCCAGGTTCCATTCCGGTCAAGGGCATGTATCTTGGTGGCAGGCACATCCCCAGTGGGGGTCATGCAGGAGGCGGCTGATCGATGTCTCTCTCTCTCATCCATGTTTCTAACTCTCTATCCCTCTCCCTTCTTCTCTGTAAAAAAATCAATAAAATATATTTAAAAACAACAACAACAAAAAAGAAATGCTATGACAGAGTCCCTTCTGACAGCATCCCTCCTGACACTCACCCACTGTGCCTGACGTGTCCCTGGATTTGCTAGAGAAAGAGAACTCCCCAGGTGACAAGTTTAGCCTCAGCAGCCTTCTCCCTCTCAGAGGACCCTCTTCTGCACGGCTCTCTCTCCCAGGAGCTCTCGCTGACAGGCCAAGCCTCAGCACACAACGGCTCTGCAAACAGCAGCCTGTCAGGGCGGAGAAGAAAGGGATCCGATTAGCAGGAACAAGCGCTGGCTTTTGTGTGTGTGCCCCCTGCACCCCACTTCCTCCCATTCAGAAGGGCCACCGCAGCCAGAAGGAGGAGTGGGGTTGAACGGGCGACAAGTTTACCTGAGATGGAGGGCGGATCGGACACAGCCGGGCTCTTTTGTCCCCGTGTTGACTTAGTCTTGTTGTCCCAAATCGGCTATTGATTTCGGGGTCCCCATTAGCCTGGGGAAGAGAGCTAATCCTTCTTTCATGTTTGTTTATCTACCCTAGTGGGCCCCAGCTCCGGGTGCACTTTTCACCTTGATCCGCAAGTAGCCGGGCAAAAACACGATGACCCCCGGGCCCGAAGCCGCCCGGGCCGGCCACTCTGCGCTGTTTGTTTAATCTGCTCCCGGCTGCTGCCCGCCTCCTGCTCCCCGCCTCCTGCTCCCGGGTCTGGGGACATGTTACACGAAAAGAGAGAGACCCCCGAGATCAAAGCGCCGGTCAGGTTTTTACTAGGGGGCACGTCTGAGAGGATTTGCGGGCGCGGGCGGCTGGCGGGTGCGGTGACCTCCAGAAAACACTTTGCTCTCCAAATTGGGGCCGGAAGATTTATCACTGGCTCAGCCCGGACCTTCCAGGTCAGTCTCGGGTTATTTATTTTATTTTAATTTTTTTTTGGTGCCTTTTGTGTGCAAAGACGTGGTCATTCTGTTTCAGAAGCCAGGAGAGCAAATAGGTAGGACATGCTTTCAGGAGAAAAGAGACTTCTGAGAGCATTTTTTTTTTTCAATCTTATTTTAGAATTTCCCTGTAAAAAAAATGTTAACTTCAGGGTCGCCTGCTTGGAATCCTTGTCCCTGGACAGATTGCTCCCTGGGCAGTTTGAAACGATGGGTGCTTTGTCTTCTGCTCTGTGGCATTTCCATGTTTTAGTCCCTGAAAGGCTGCAACTGGTGACAGATGAACTCAGGACAGCCCAGTGGTTTTCGCGTCACTAGTTGTAGGAAGTATGTTTCAATAAAGGGGGGAATATCAACATGTGCAATGTAAAATAACTTGGTTCTGTTATTATTTTATTGAAAGGGTGGCGATTTAAAAAAAATATTTTATTGATTTTTTACAGAGAGGAAAAGAGAGAGAAAGTCAGAAACATCGATGAGAGAGAGACATCAATCAGCCGCCTCCTGCACACCCCACAGTGGAGATGTGCCCGCAAGCAAGGTACATGCCCCCCACCAGAATCGAACCTGGGACCTTTCAGTCTGCAGGCCGAAGCTCTATCCACTGAGCCAAACCGGTCTCGGTGAAAGAGTGGCGATATTAAGGTGGTTTGGGACATTCTTGTTTAAATCTGCAGAACAGGGAATTGACAGGAAGTGGTGTAACAGTGTAGAGCACAGAATTCGGGAGATTTATGTTCAAATCCTGACTTACCATCGTTGTGATCTCAGGTGAGTCCTTTAAAGCCTTAATTTCATAATCCATACGAAGGAGAATGTTAGTATGGACATCACAGGTTTGTTTTGGGAAGGATACACACACTTGAGTTCCATCTAGAGTTCACATTGTGCGTATCTCCAGTCCATGCAGTCAATTCCTTAACACCTCCTCCTGTTGCTATTTATGGTGTAAGATTCTCACATCCTTCAAACATGAAAACAAGCCATCGGTTTTGGCTCTTCTGTGCACACAGCCAGTCCATCGCTTGCCCTGTTCCCTCTCCATCCCTGTCTCCCGAATCTGTATCTGATTTCGTTTCTCTAGTTAGCAGCTTGCCCAAGGTCACCGAGCCACTCCGCCACGGAGCCAGGCTTGGAATCCATTGTGTCTGACTCACCAAGTAATTCACCTTCCTGGCTTATGCTTGAGTAACTGGGATCCTTTGATACGAGGAGAGGCGATTCCAAAGAATGTAACTTGTAATTTTTTCTGGAACACTCCGGGAAGGAAAATGCTCCATGGACTTTTGTTGTGTCTTATGTCTGAGACTTCCACCAGCTATTTTATGAGCCATTGACAGAGACATGGAAGGATGGGCTGGTTTATTTCCCACAACAGGATGCAATCTGAAGACTGTCTGAGGATATAAAAGCTAATAAATAGACTAAAGTATTTGTATCTAAAACTCTTCTGGTAAAAAAACCATCCACTGCGTTCACTAGGATCTCTCACGTCCACCCCCCCAAAGTTCCAGTCTGCTTGGTTTTAACGTCTTCTCCTGAGATTAATCTGATTTCTAGGATCTCACTTTAGACACAGACTAAACTTTTTAAATCTGAGTTGTCATACTTTTTTGTCTTGAGCCTGGATCACCCAGAGAATGTTTGGTGACAGGATGAATAACTGATGGATGGTTTCCATGGCTTAGTAAGTGCACATGTAAATGTGTATGCTCAGCAGTACCAACCAGCTGACTGATCTTTCTCTGCTTTCTTATTATTTGTCAAGTAAAGATCACATTCTGGCATTGTCTTTCCACGAATAACTGCTTTACCTCCAAAATCAAGACATCTCACATCCTACTTTCTGACTTATGGTCTACCCATATTTTCCTCTAGACCAGTGGTTCTCAACCTTCCTAATGCCACGACCCTTTAAGACAGCTCCTCATGTGGTGGTGACCCCCAACCATAAAATTATTTCTGTTGCTACTTCATAACTGTAATTTTGCTACTGTTATGAACTGTAATGTAAATATCTGATATGCAGGATGTATTTTCATGGTTACAAATTGAATATAATTAAAGCATAGGATTAATCACAAAAACAATATGTAATTATATATTGTGAAATATTTATTTCTAATTACAAATAAATGAAATTTTGTCTTGAATCGTGGTGTAGCATAGGCAACAGTCTTCCTAGGACAACAGTAAAGTACATGGCTACACTTTGCTACACGGAGGAGCGGTGTGTTGGTTCCTAAGACCATGGGAAATAGGCGTTTTCCAATACTCTTAGGCGACCCCTGTGAAAGGGTCATTCGACCCCCCCAAAGGGGTCGCGACCCACAGGTTGAGAACCGCTGATATATGGGAAGTTGTAGGGATGGGGTCTTCTGGAGGTAGTTGGGTTTAGGAAAACCCTGGAAAAATCTATGGCGAGCATCATGTTTAATTGTGAAACTCTGAAGACTTGTCTCCTAGAATCAGGAACAAGACAAGGGTGTTGTCGCCACAGATGATGATGCAAGGCTTGGAACCAGTGTCTCACAGAACTGTTGCGGGCTTTTTGCCACACACCAGCGCCTGCTGACTTAGGAGTGACACTCCATCCAGAGGTGCAGCGCTGAGTGTGGGGGGAAGAGTGGGCAATACGTGGCCCAGGAAGGCTTTTAAGTCTGAAGAAGCTGGAGAACCGCTCTTGCCTGGTCTGGGTGTGGGCTCCACAGCTTGGTTTCTGCCTCTGCCGACACCTGGTCCTTCTGTCCTTCTGTCCTTCTGTTGGGCAAAGCTGGGGGGAAGGCGGGGCTGACTCCTATCTGCATGGGATGAGCAGTTGTCAGTGTCTCCCCACCTTCCCTGCAGAGCAGGCCCTGTTACAGAGTCAGCAGACCGCACCTCCAGGGATTGCCGTAACCTTCGGCCGAGTCTGGGGGTTCTGTTAGTTCTCACCTGCAGGGCAGCCTGGAGGAGCCCCTCCAGGGAAGGTGCATACAGATGCGGAGTGTGGGTGCTTGAGAGGCAGCTACTCTTGCCTTGAGCACCTCCTCTGTCCCTTGACTCCACGTGCTAGGGACAGGGGACCCGGGGGCCTTCAACTGCCTTCCGTGCTGGGAAGAGGGCACAGGGGCTGTCAGCCGCTGGGGAATGGATGGATGGTGGCCAGCTGGTGAGCTCCGGGATCTCTCCACCCACCAGGATTCTGCTCTGACATGTATGTGAGGATTCCTCTTGAAAGTGGATCTGCCTGGTGAGCTTTCCAGTACAGCAGTACCTCGAGATACAAGTGCCCTAACATACGAGATTTTTGAGATACGATCCATCGACCGAGTGATTTTTGCTTTGAAATATGAGCAACAGTTGAGATAGGAGTCATCGCGGGGATCGAACAGCTGCACACGACCCACCAGTTTACCTCGACTCGAGCGTCTCATAGTTTCCCACGCCTCAAGGTTAAGGAATGAATTAAACTCGTATCTTGAGGTACCACTGTATTACTGTAAAATGCTACATTAATAGTAGATTAATTAGCCCAAACCAGTTTGGCTCAGTGGATAGAGTATCAGCCTGCGGACTGAAAGGTCCCAGGTTCCATTCCGGGAAAGGGCATGTACCTTGCTCACGGGCACATCCCCCATGGGAGGTGTGCAGGAGGCAGCTGATCGATGTTTCTCTCTCATTGATGTTTCTAGCTCTCTATCCCTCTCCCTTCCTCTCTGTAAAAAATCAATAAAACATATTTTTTTAAAAAAAGAAAGAAATAATAGATTAATTAGAAGTAGATTTCCTACTACATCCATGGATGGATTCTTCGTGAGGAAACAAATTCTATTTTTCTTTTTTCCTCACCTGAAGATATTATTTCCATTGATTTTTAGAGAGAGTGGAAGGGAGGGAAAGAAGCAGAGAGAGAAAGAGAGAGAAAGAGACAGACAGAGAGAGAGAGAGAGAGAGAGAGAAACATCAATGTGAGAGAGATACATCGATTGCCTGCCTCTCACAAATGCCCTGACCAGGGCCAGAACCTGCATCTGAAGTATGTGCCCTTGACCAGAATCGAGCCCAGGACCCTTAAGTCCTTGGGCTGATCCTCTATCCACTGAGCCAAACTGGCTAGGACAAACTATATCTTATAAGCATATAAATCAGTGGTTTTATTGTATCTAGGCGTTGCAGCCTTCAGATATAAAAATGTGTCTACTAGTGGCTTATGGACAAATGTGTGTCCACTACTTCTCGTTCTCATAGTTCCATTTGTGGATGCATTCAGCCAATGAGTGATTCCTACGTGCCTGTGAGGCCCTAGGTTTGAATCAAGGAAACTATGATAATGTGTTTATCTGTCTAACCCAGTGGTTCTCAACCTCTCTAATGCCGAGGCCCTTTAATACAATTCTCATGTGATAGTGACCCCCAACCATAAAATTATTTTCGTTGCTACTTCATAACTGTAAGTTTGCTACTGTTATGAATCGTAATGTAAAATACCTGTGTTTTCTGATGGTCTCAGGCGACCCTGCTAGCGATTCTCAACTCTAACCCGTAAAATGTAAATGCCTTGAAATCAGTGCATTTTTTTCTAACTTCTTTCTATAGGACTAACCCATTCTCTGATATCTGCCACGAAACAGGTGTGAGTGAATGATTTCTGAAAGGTGTATGAGGTGGAGGAAATGGAAGTATGATCCTGCGGAAAGAAGAGAGAATGCTCTCTCTCTTATTCAAATGGACAGACGACCATTCTGAGGACCTTTAGGAGTGCTATAAGCAATTTTTCTGAAGGCCTCCACATTCTGAATAGTAAAAGGATTTGTCAGTCTGGCACACAAGTCTCTTGCCTGCATAATCCTCTAAAGAAGAGGATTCAGAATAGAAATGAAATAGGAGTTTGTGTACCTGGGGTTGGCTATATATATTCCATAGTCATGTAAGTAACATTCGGAAGGCCATCCAAATGAATGAACGGTGCATTGAAGAAAAGTATAGTAACGAACAAAGTTGGAAAGTTTTCTTGTTTCTATGAGCACCCAGTGTTTTTAAACTAACCATGAAACAAATAAATAAATACAGATGCATTTGGATTACCCCATATTCTGCACCCAGAGATCTCTGAAACTATCAAGACCCCACAATGCTCTTATAGGGATTTAGGAATCCTTAAGAAAAAAAAAAAAAATCCAGATGTCCCCTCCGCCGGAAGCATCGGGTTCAGGATCTCTACCCTAGAAAACGCTTTACCTCATAGGCCTTCGCTAAGGGCTTCAGAATTCAGGGATGGCTTCCAACCGCTTTGGAAGGAAGGCTTAGGCGAGGTCTGATCCTCTCGAGGCGATACCATGTCTCTAATTAAGCAATGCTTAATGCGTGTCTGAGGGTCTATATCAAACTCGCTTTATGAGGCTCTCCGGAGCTTTTAAATGATCACCATTGGCCTCCCTCATCCTGAAACGTTGAAGTAACATGTTTCTTTTTTTTTTCTAAATTTATTGGGGTGACATTGTTTCATAAAATTATATAGGTCTTAGGTGTGCCATTCCGGAATACCTCATCTGTCTCATTGTGTGTTCCCCATTCCAACACGCTGTATTCCCCTTTCCCCTTCCTCTGCCTCCCCTCTTTCTCTCCGGGAATTGCCCCGTTTCTCGATCATTCCCAAAATTTATGAAGAAAAGGAAACTTTGAATCTGTCAAGCCATGTTCGTTTCTCCTTGCGTCGTAAAAGCTGTAGCCACAGCCATCTCTGCAGCCCCTGTTCCTTCCTCCCCCAGCTACGATGGCCGGATTTAAAACCCTGGGAAAAAAGTACCCTTTCACCAGCCACCGCTAGTACCCAGTGTCAGCAGCTCATATAAAAGCTGGGAAAATATAGGCGGGATTAAAGAAATCTGTAAAACGATGAAGTAAGGCCGTCGCATGTAAAATCCAATTCCTCTGACGGAGTACATAATTTATTAGGAAAGCTCTCTATTTATAGGAAGTGTGCTTGACACCTTCTCCTTGGCGACGGCTGACATTTTTTCAGAAGAACGAACACGGATGAAATGTTTCCCAGGACAGGAATTCATTAATTTCTTAATAAATATCTCTAGGTCCATGCTTCGTACCCACTCCTCAAACCACAAGCACAATTTTTCCTTCCCTACCTTTCTCCCTCAACTAAGTCCCCTTCCTTTAATACATTTTATTGATTTTCTGCAGAGGAAGGGAGAGGGATAGAAAGTCAGAAACATCGATGAGAGAGAGAGACATCGATCAGCCGCCTCCTGCACGCTTCACAGTGGAGATGTGCCCACAAGCAAGGTACATGCCCCCGACCGGAATCGAACCTGGGACCTTTCAGTCCGCAGGCCGACGCTCTATCCACTGAGCCAAACCGGTCTCGGCAGTCCCCTTCCTCTAACCAGTATGGGGCCAGAGCTAACTGGGGTGTATGCCCACTCCTACCCCTGCCCCACTATCTCCTCCTTCCTGTGGGCACCCTGTCCCCACTCTTCCATTCACTGCCGAGTGACAAGCATTTGGCTTCTCGAGTCTCATGTCAGTTCTCTCCTAGTTCTATCAGCCACGCTCAGCTTCGTAGTGAGTCAGGGTTTGCTCTATTTTCCGTGGTGATTTTTCTCAGGAGAACATCCGTGACCCCGATGGTGAACAGCTTGGCAAACAGAAGGAGCCCTTCCTTTGCGGACCCCTTTTGAGAGGTGTCACCTTCACCAGCACTTCCTCTGGGCCAGAGCCCCCCTCTCTTCCCAAACATGTATATCTTGTGTACCTGTGCTTCCTGGCACCCTTGGGTTACAGAATTCTCACGGATGCCCTTAGCTGGCTGCACGCTGAGCGGGGCTGTGTGAGTGCAGAGATGAGTCTCAGCCCTTCCAAGATGGCTGCCCTTTGCACTTTCCATTTCGTTTCCGGAAAGGGCATGCCCTGGTTTATTTTCTCCAGTGGAGCTCTGAGATACTGTATCACACGATCCTGTCTAAGGTTCCTTTTTGTTCTGGGGAAAAGGATAGGAAAAGCTTCACTCATCCATCTCAGAGACAAAACTCTGGATGAGGCAGGAGCGTGTGGTGGGCTTTGATGGGTGGAGGGCAACATGGGAAGGAAATAGAGAGAAGGCCCCACCCAGGCCCTCCACATAGAGGTTCTAAGGCAGCTGGCACCAGGAGGCTGCCCTTCGTTTTCCAGCTCGGTTCCTACCTCAGCTCTGTGGGCAGCCAAAGGGTCTGTCTCGGGCAGAGAATGCATTCATCCTGTGGGCTATGAGGGGAGTCTCTGTGTGGATGAAGGGGGTTGGGGCATGAAGGTGGATTACCCAAGTTGATGATCTCATCCATTTCTTTTTATTTTTAATATATTTTATTGATTTTTCACAGAGAGGAAGGGAAAGGGACAGAAAACCGGAAACATTGATGAGCGAGAGACATCGATCAGCTGCCTCCTGCACGCCCCCTACTGGGGATGTGCCCGCAACCAATGTACATGCCCTTGACCGGAATGGAACCTGGGACCTTTCAGTGCGCAGGCCGACGCTCTATCCACTGAACCAAACTGGTTTCGGCCCATTTCTTATTTAAAGCTTTACATCCGAGGCAAGGTGTCCCAAGCCTCGATTGTCTGTTCCTCATTTATTGGTGGGGACTTTCCTGTTGAACAAAGCAATCACACGTGAAGGTTTTAAAAATGTGTTTCCAGAAAATATCAAGTTCCAAAGAACTTGTTTTAGGATTCGTATTTTTTTAAAAATATATTTTATTGATTTTTTTACAGAGAGGAAGGGAGAGGGATAGAGAGTTAGAAACATCGATGAGAGAAAAACATTGATCAGCCGCCTCCTGCACGCTCCCTACTGAGGATGCGCCCACAACCAAGGTACATGCCCTTAACCGGAATCGAACCTGGGACCCTTCAGTCTGTAGGCCGAAGCTCTATCCACTGAGCCAAACCGGTTTCGTCAGGATTTGCATTTTTGAACCATTGTCCCAAATGCTAATAGCAAATCAGGCAAACCCTTCATTGGAACCCAAGGGAGAGAGCACAAGTGGAAAAAAATTATTTAACATTGAAAGAGGGGTGAGTTAGACCTCTTTTTCACTTCCTTGGTAATCTTTACATCTAAACAAAAGTAAAATCAATACAACGTTTTAAGTTGGTGATTTATTCATTTAATTTGCAAAAACAGATTATTTATCTCCTTGGATACCACAATCTTGAATGTAAAAAAAAAAAAAAGAGAGAGAGAGAGCCGAGACCGGTTTGGCTCAGTGGATAGAGCATCACCGTGCTGCAGCTAAAGCAGAGCGAAAAGACTAACATATAGGCTGTATGAAAGCCGACCCAAAGCTGGGTTTCCTGCTTCCTCCTGGCGTGATTGGAGGACATTTCTAAACTCCTGGTCTAAATTTCATGGTTTAAAATGGAGCCGAATAACCGAATACCCCCTCCAGGATTGTGTGAAGGGGAGAAGTGATCATATACGGGTATTAAGGTAATTCACAGAGAGGCCCAGCTAATCAATATTCCACCAATATTAGGAATGCGCTTCAAAAACCGTAGGAAAAAAAACAATGCAAAAAACATTTATTATAATCCTGACATGTGCCTAGTTCTATATTGTTTACTACCGGAGTGGGAAGAAGTAGAGTTATGGTTTTGAGTACACAAAACACAGGAGTTTATTTTTGTATTATTATTGTGAACAATTATAAACTTACATTTTCAAACCCCAAAACAAACAAACAAAAAAACTGTAGCGTGAGATGCAGCCAGGAGCGATTTTCTCTCCAGTTTCCATTGGCCTCCCTCTCCCCCTCCCTGCCCAGCGCTGTGTCCTGGGTAGGATGTGGGGGGTGTGTGAATGAGGGGGGCCCTCGTGGACAGAAGTGGAAGCTACAGCTTAGGGCGCTCAGGGGCCAGGCCGGGCCACACAGGGAGCTAATGGCCAGGCGCCCGGCGCGCTGGCTGTCCCCCCCCTTTCCCAGGGGCTGACCTCCCAGCCACCCCTCGCTGCTGGGCCTTTTGACCCACAGGAGTGCCAGCTCGGCCCCTGACAAATAAACAGTGGCCGGGAGATTAAGCCGCACCTGAAGCTGGTTACACAGGTTTGCTGAGCATCTGCACCCAGGGAGGGGGGGGGGGCGGAAACTCAGGCTGCACCCAGGCTGCTGAGGGTGATTAACCCATTCCCGACTCAGCTGTGAGTTATTGCCCACTCTGTCCGCCCAGAAAGGGAGGGAAGAGCGAAATCTCCTTAGAAGAAGCACAAACCTCTTTAAAGATTCTCAACGGGCAACGAAAACCCAACAGCAACAAATAACACAACTGGAAAGGCACTACATATTTTTTGGGTGTGCCGAAAAAAATAGTCCACGTGACCTTTCTTCTGACTGTCTCCTACGCCAGAGGGAATAATAGAGTGAAAGACAGTGAAAGAGCATCATTTTTCTCTGAGAAATCTTGGGGGCCCGCCTTAGACTTCTGCTGATTCCCATCGTGATTCAAACATGTTAGTCTTTCCAGTTACTCCGTGGCAGCCAAGCGGGGCTGTTTCCATGCCCTCAACCAGTTAACTCGACTCCTTCCGACCTCAGGCCCTTTGCACTTGTTGTTCCTCCTGTGTGGATGGAATTCTCATGCGCAGGGAGGCTTTGCTGGCCAATTTTGTTAGAGCTCCTTCTCTCTCTGCTTCCTCATGGATATTCCCTCTTTCCTCTAACTTCCTAAAACTTCATTTATTTATTTACTCATCAGTTTTAAATATATTTTATTGATTTTTTTTACAGAGAGGAATGGAGAGGGATAGTTAGGAACATTGATAAGAGAGAGACATCGATCAGCTAGCTCTTGCACGCCCCCTACTGGGGATGTGCCCGCAACAAAGGTACATGCCCTTGACCGGAATCGCACCCGGGGACCTTTCAGTCCGCAGGCCGACACTCTATCCACTGAGCCAAACCAGTTTCGGCTACTCATCAGTTTTAATTGCATTTATTGCCTTCCACTGTGGCCCTCCCGCTATCAGCTCCTGGAGAGAAAGGACGTATTCCGTTCATTGGTCAGTGCAGGCACATTCTAAGCATGTAACAAGCACTCAGCACCCACGCACGCATGCTTTGTGGAAAGTGGGAGGGTAGAGGGGTGTAGGGGGGAGTCTGAGGGAGGAGGCTGCCGTGTGTACCGAGAGCTAAAGGTCTCCAATGACTGGATAAGAAGTTGAACAATCCTGAGAGACAACGAAGGTGTCAGGAATGTACGTCCACAAGTCAGTTCCAGGTGCGGGCGATTCTGTAACAGCCCCCACGCCCCTCTCCCCACCTCCCAGCCCCCGTGTCTACAGAACACTGAGCTCTGAGCATAACACCTCCAGGCGGATTCTCTCCTGCCTTGTGGCCAGAGAACAAACCTGTTTTCCTACTTTTGCCTCGTCCCAAGGAATGGAAAGACAATCTTAGATGTGCGTGATGCTGGAGCATAAGAGAAGACCACGCCCTTGCAAGCACGATCATTTGCGTGAATGTCCAGGCACCTGTACCAGCGCCCCCACACACACACACGGGCCAGCAGGATCGCCTGCTTTCCCACCAACACTCGGGACGTGTTCGCCTCCGAAGCTCCAGGTACACGCGGTGGCCGTGCATGTGAGTCTCCCAACCTGCAGCTCATTAAGCCCTGACTTTGCGACGATATTATTTTTCCAACGTCCCCACGGTTTCTTGTGCAGGAAAAGAATTCCCCTGTGTGACACATGTTGGGTACACGTGTGTCATGAATTGGGGGGTTTTTAGCATCCCTTGACAATTCCATCTTTTTTTTGCTTGTCAGCTGTTGTGACACCCTTTCTTTGGGTTATTTGGGTTTTCATCGCATTGATGGCCAGACACTAGCTAGCACTTGGCATTAAGCGATAACATTTTAAATAAGACTTGTTGGTGCCGCTCATTTGGAGATGCTGATTTTCACTCCCTATTATGTACTTGTTTTAGTAAGGTTATTGATGGAGCAGATGGCTTAGCGATGGTTTTAGATTCTGAACCCCGGATCCTTGCGTAAAGGATTATCACACTCTCCCAGTTGGAATGTCCTTGTGTGTGTCTGTATGTGTGTATGATATGCAAACCAGCAATGATGCCTGTACTAGAGTGCAACGAAGAAAAATAACCTCCAACTGTAAATATGTTTATTGAGAGTCTCACTCCTGTGAGACAACAGACGTGTGGTTTTGTGGTAAATTCTGAGCTGAGTTTAGGTCAAAGTAAAGGAAGGACAGCGTGGTTATCTGTTGAGGAGCTTCAATAGTCAACCGGGAATTTCCTCTGTAGTTACTTCCTCTTGAACTGACACCTCTTTGATGCGGAATGACAGGAACTGCGGGGTTAGGTCGGGTTTGCCAGGTTTTGCCAAGAAGATCTCTAGCCCCGGGGCGGGAGGCTGGAGTGTAGAGGGACTTTCTGCCCAGGCCTGTGGGAGCACCCATGCCCGGCCTAACACTCCGACTGGCCTTCTTCCAGCCTGAGCATGTTTGTCTCGCTGGGAAGATGGGAAAGAAGCTTCTAGTAACACCAGGCTGATCTTTTTTTTTTTTTTTTCGGAGGAGGGAGAATTCAGTCCCAGGGTTTTCAGGAGAAGGTTCCGAATGAACGGCCGATGGGTCTGTGATAACTCTGTTTACAGGGGTAAGAAGTGTCAAAGTGGCATTACTCAGGAGACTGATGGGGACAGAATGTTGCAAATCACTTTCAAGATTTTTTTTTTGTGTTTTTTTTTTTACTTCCCCATATTTTTTTGGTGCTTGGAGACAGGATTACTGGCTGGGGTAATTAATCCTTCCCAGCCCACATTCTTTGCTACTGAGCGTGGCAACGATGCAGAGGCCCAACCTGCTTAATGGAGATAATGGTGCTGGACCTCTGGCACCGAGTCCCCTTCCTCATTGAGCCAGAGACACGCACCCTGGGAGGACAAATGGTGACATCAAAAGAGTCCAGATCGATGGAGAGGTCGCTTGCAGTGCCTGCATTGGGCATTTGGAAGGCATTTTAAGAATCTAAAATATATATATATATATATATACACACACACACACACACACACACACACACACACACACACACACACATATATATATATATATATATATATATATATATATATATATATATATATATTAGTGCGGAGTGCCAAGTTACTTGGGTTTTGTGTGTGTGTGTGTGTGTACCTACGCGGGCTCTTAAAGAGCTGGGATCTTTTCCAAGGAACCACTGATTTCAACATGAGTTTATCGCAGAAGATCTTTCGTGTCTGCTGTTTGCCTGTTTGTTTGGCCTGTGTCCGTTTCACAAGAGCCCTGTGTTAATATCACAGCTATGCATCAAGGAGTTCTCCTGGTTGGGTTTGAGCGGAGCTGAAATGGTTAGGATTATCTGGCGCCGTGGACTCGCATTCTCTAGGTGTTTCTCTGAGATTTGTTACTGCGCCTTTAGACAAACCTTAGGCCTCAGAGTGAGACTGTGCCGGTGAAATGCTCCCTTCGCTTTCCAGAGGGAAAGAGCGTCGCTTTTCCACGGGGAGACCCATTCGATTTTAGAAGAAGTGAACGCCGGAGTGGCCCACTTTTGAGAGAGTTCCAATAAAGGAGCATGCTCCCTAGCACAGGCACCGGCCCACGGCACAGAAGAGGGACCTTAAAAAACAAACAAGTAGCCGAGACCGGTGTGGCTCAGTGGATAGAGCGTCGTCGGCCTGCGGACTGAAAGGTCCCAGGTTTGATTCCGGTCAAGGGCATGTATCTTGGTTGCGGGCACATCCCCAGTAGGGGGCGTGCAGGAGGCGGCTGATCAATGTCTCTCTCTCATCAGTGTTTCTAGCTCTCTTCCTCTCTGTAAAAAATCAATAAAATATATATTTAAAAAATCCTTTAAAAAAACAACAAGTAAATAAACAAACAGAAGCATTTGAGTGAGTAAATAGTATTAAAGAGTGATTTTCTGTTGCTTTAAAATACTCTTATTAGTGACCAAAACAGTGTAACCTAGGTTTTTGAGACGAGAGCAGTGAAGTATTTTGAGCCAGTTTGACCTTATATTTTTCCATTTTCATAAACATGAAAACCTTTCTATTTCTGTGAGTTTAAAGGTCATCTCAGGCGGGCTGGTGCAAGAATGGGGAAGCACCTCCTGTTTTGAAATACAAACGACAGGTATTTTTTCCGTCCCTGCCACACCGCCTATGGCTTCTGAGTACCCTGAGTCCCTTTACCATGTCCCTCTCACTCTGTCCTAGAATCCCGGGTCACTCCATCTGTCCCAGTAAAGACACGTTCCTTGGAGTAAGATTTAAAGACAGCACCTGCCTGTGTATCCCTAAGGTCCACTTGATGCCTATAACATACTAGGAGCTCAAAAATAAGGGGTTGAGCCGAAACTGGTTTGGCTCAGTGGATAGAGCGTCGGCATGCGGACTGAAAGGTCCCAGGTTCCATTCCGGTCCAAGGGCAAGTACCTTGGTTGCGGCCACATCCCCAGTAGGGGGCGTGCAGGAGGCGGCTGATCGATGTCTCTCTCTCATCGATGTTTCTGACTCTCTATCCCTCTCCCTTCCTCTCTGTAAAAAAAAAATCAGTAAAATATATTTAAAAATAATAAAGGGTTGCATGAATGACTAAATGACAGAATTCTGAAAGCCTTTTGGAAACTGCCGCATCCCTTCAGTCCCGTGTGTCTGTGCGTGTCTCACCCAAGATGCTCCTGCGCTCATCTAATAGTGATTTGTCTTAATATATTTAGGCTGACTTTAATTTTGTACCCATACCCACCACCCCATACACACACTCACCATAGTAGCTAGCTTCACAGGCCACAGGCCATCTCTGCTTTTTAGACTTGAAACGCTAACAACAATCCCCAGACTTATTTCATCCCCAGGAGGGTAGCCTCCCGTGTCAGACACCTGAACCCTCTGTCCGCGGCGCCCTGGCCTGCAGGTCACGCTCCATATTTTGTTTTGGAGACTCCGCATGACCCATTATAAACATGGACAGACACAGGCCCTCATCCCCAAATGCTTCGCTCAGTTCAACCTTGTTCGCCTGGCAGGCTCAACCTAGGGCAAACCCTCAGCATCCTGACCTTTATTTATAGCCTGAAGAAGCTTCTGGAGACTCCGGGAAGGTGCGTGAGTCACGAAGCAAAACCAAAGCGTGGTTCTCCTTTAGAGCAATGTTTCCGTCTTGCCTCATTTTGATGCCAAAAGCCCTAGTTTTTTTTTGGGGGGGGGAGGGGAGGGAGAGAGAAGGATGTGAGATGAGCAGACTTCCTTGCGTGCTGTATAGCACACTGTGACCTTTGGAGGGAGGATTTGCGAGTTGTTTAAGGTCTGAAATATGTGCTAGTACACGTGTTGGAGGCTGAGGATCTTATCAGTAGATAAGGGCTGAGAGGAGGCCATCCCACATTCCACAAATTCGCTTCCAGATGGCCGCGAGACTCAGGGGTGAAAAACCCAAGCTCTTCCATCAAGCCAACAGCCCACACCTTTATGGGCCCGTTTGTTTGGCAGCCTGTCAGGGGCCCCTCACCTCTCCCATCGGCCGTGGGGCAGCTGTTTCAGGAGCTCCTCCAGGCTGCGTTTGGTGGGGGCAGTTCATTGCTGAGGAAAAGCTAATCCAAAGCCCCGAGGAGTTTTGTTTTATTTTGTTTTGATTTGTTTTTTTGTTCTTTCACTTCTTTGGTGGATATAGTTATCTGGAGCTTCTGACTCAGTCCAAATAGCAATGAGGATGTTTTTTTTGTTTGTTTGTTTTGTTTTTCCAAAGGAGTCACTTGATCTTTGGGGCTGTTACTTTTTCTTTCTTTCCTTTTGATTTCCATCCATCAGTCTGGTTATCTGACTGGAACAGGCAGAGATTCCCTTTCCTGGGTGCCAGGAAACAAGGGCCTACTTCTGGATTCTGTGTGTGCGTGTGTGTGTGTGTGTGTGTGTGTGTGTGTGTGTGGTAGAAATACACAACTGCAGTATGACATTCTTGTAACAGTGACAAAGGTACATGTTCTGTCGCAGGTTAAAATCTGATTGTGAATAATTTGAGGCCAACTGAAAATTCTATAACGAATTTTGAAATTGACTGCAAGACACCTCTATTCTATGCTTTGAGGAACACAGAACGAGAGAACATAAGGTCCCTGGCCTTGGGAAATATATAGGGAAAATATAAACTTATATTTGTATTATTCTGAACCATTTTTTTAAATTTGGAAATAATGCTCAATTTCAGTAAGATTTGCAAAGATATTGCAGTACCCTTCGCCCATCTTCCTCTAATGGTGACATCTTTATATAACCTATATAAATAAATGACTAATATGCAAATTGTCCCCTCAAAAGGTCAACCACCCGCTATGATGGGCACTGACCACCAGAAGGAGGCTCAGAACGAAGGAAGGCTGCAGCCAGCAGTTGGAAGGCCCTCATCGGCCCTGATCACCAGCCAGGCCTGGGAACCCTACCGGTGCACCAGGCCTCTAGTGTGTGTGTGTGTGTGTGTGTGTGTGTATATATATATATATATATGAGAAATAAGGTCTAGAGAAGGGAAAAAAGGACTCACCTTAAGTGTCTGTTAAGGCATCTAAATGAGAAAGCTGTCAGAGGTAGGATTGGAACCAATGCAGACCTCCTGACTGCCTAGTAATGTTAGAGTTACTCTATTTTTCTGTTTGGAAACCTGGGGAAACTTGGTCGAGGGCACAGGCCTGTGTTGTGGGCTGGATCGCCACTAGGGAGTGTGTAGGCATCAGCCAATCAATGGTTCTGTCTCATCATTTATGTTTCTCTCTCTCCCCCTCTCCCTTCCTCTTTGAAATCAATAATGAAAAAGTATATATATATATGTGTGTGTGTATGTGTGTGTGTGTGTGTGTGTGTATGTATATGTATGTATATATATATATATATATATATATATATATATATTTTTTTTTTTTTTTTAAGTGAGGGGGTCTGCCATCATTCAAATCTGCTTTGCATGTAGTAGTGCTGCTACTTACTAGCTGTGCTCCTGGGGCAATCTGATTAACCTTCCAGAGTCAGTCTCTTCATCTTTATTTATTTATTTTTTAAAAATATATTTCATTGATTTTTTTACAGAGAGAAAGGGAGAGGGATAGAGAGTTAGAAACATGGATGAGAGAGAGACATCAATCAGCTGCCTTTTGCACGCCCCCTACTGGGGATGTGCCCGCAACTAAGGTACATGCCCTTGACCAGAATCGAACCTGGGACCTTTCAGTCCGCAGACCGACGCTCTATCCACTGAGCCAAACTGGTTTTGGCTTTTTTCTTGTTGTTGTTTCTTCATATTTAAAGCAGAAATAATAACCGTGCCTCCCTCTGGTATGGTTGGTGAGGATTAAATGAAAAGTGCTTTGCACAGGTGTCAGGTATATTTTAAAGGTGTTATTATTACTCATCAGCGCTCTCCCACCCGTAACGCTCTGTGCTTCTGAGAGCTGAGCCCGGTGCCCATGTTCGGCCAGGTCCAGGTGCCTTCTCAGCCTGAGCTGCCAGTCTGTGGGTGCCAGGAGGTCCTCCCAGCCCGGGAAGCAGGGGAAGGTTCACCAACACAATTCTGAGTCCTCAGAGCCAGAGAGCTTGCGAGAAAGGGATGGGACTTGCCCCTGACTGACACGGGACGGTGGGGAGGAGAGACTTGGCATGTTTCTGTCCTGGGGCCTCTTTTACTTTCCTCTCCCGGACTGTGCGGGGCTATTCCGGGCCCAGGTATTTCGGGAGCCATAATGAGGTGCTTCTCTTCACACCTTGCCATTTTCAGGCAGCTTGCGCTGGCCGCCTGGACACGGGAACAACCTAGTAATTTAGGAGCTATAGTGGATCGGCTGGAAATAGAGGCCGAAGCTGCCTGCAGTCAGGTGAGGTGGGGATGGGGGACCTCTGAGCTCCCCTTCCTACGAGGGCGAGGCTAAAAGGGCTTGCAGGCACCCAGACTTCTTCCCAGAAGATGAGGAAGCACATTTTCTTCCTTTTTTTGTACCACATCGTGCCCAGAGAGCACAAAAGAATGGATGATGCCCTAAGCAGGAAGGAGCCAGTTTGGGGAGATGTTGGAATCATGAGCTCTCTTCATCTGTCAAAGGGGGGGGGGCTGTCTCCATGGCCCCCCATACCAATCATGCTGAGCTCAAGTTCTACTAAAAAGGGGGTACATTTGAAAAAAAAAGGTCAAGCTGTCCCATCAGCCTCTGAGCCAAATACTTTTAAATGCCTTCAAATTCCAAGTGGCCCATCATTCCATCTTTGCCTATAGCACACAACCCTCTAGAGCAGCGGTTCTCAACCTGTGGGTCGCGACCCCTTTGGGGGTCGAATGACCCTTTCACAGGGGTCGCCTAAGACTATTGGAAAACACCTGTTTCCCATGGTCTTAGGAACCAACACACCGCTCCTCGGTGTAGCAACATGTAGCCATGTGGTTTACTGTTGTCCTAAGGAAGACTGTCACCCATGCGACACCACGATTCAAGACAAAATTTCATTTATTTGTCATTAGGAATAAATATTTCACAATATATAATTACATATTGTTTTGTGATGAATCCCTATGCTTTCATGATGTTCCATTTGTAACAACGAAAATACATCCTGCCTATCAGATATTTACATGACAGTTCATGACAGTAGCAAAATGACAGTGATGAAGTAGCAACGGAAATAATTTTATGGTTGGGGGTCACCACCCCATGAGGAACTGTCTTAAAGGGTCTCGGCCTTAGGAAGGTTGAGAACCACTGCTCTAGAGTTTCAAAGCTCATCTTTCTGGACATGATTACCCCGAGCCATGATTGGGCACTTTCCCTTTAAACTCTGACGCCGTGAAATCATTTTCTGGTGCCAGTATTTCTGCATCCACAGCCTGGCACCCCGGAAGCTCCTCTTTCCTGACACCCTCTTGCAGAATCCTGGCCACAACCGAGCGCGTCTGGGTGTCTCCTCCAAAGCACCTCCCCTGTATGTCCCCTTCCCATGTGGCCTGGGAAAGAGGGAGACAGAGGCTGTGCACTCACACGTTGCTCCAGTTTTCAGACGCGAATGCCGTCCCGACTTCAAACCCGGGAGAGAGGAAATGCTTGTCTCCAGGAGCCTGACACGTCGGCGGTCATATTTCAGGGACAATTAGCCCCCATCGACGGTGGCGGCTGATCCGGCCGACGAGCCGCTAATCTTATCTGCGGTTCACAAATGGCTCAGATGGTAGCCTGTGACTTTGATGGCCGGGCGGCGGCCACCCCCCCAGACGGCTTTGCTCCAAACAGTGGTCCTTTCAGCCTCCCGCGCCTGCAGATCAAAGCGCTGCCCCCCTCTCCCTATCTGCAAGGAAGCTCATTAGAGGGAGGCTGTCAGGGTTATAATCACGCCACAGTTTTAACTTCTGGCTTCTAACGCGCTCCCCTCCTTCGCAGCCTGTGGGGTCCGGAGTGAGAAGGATGAAGGAGGCACCGATGACATCTGATACGTTTAATAGGCGCGCCGGTGGCTGCCTGGGCCCCATCTCCCTGCCCCTGCTGCCGGGCTGACGGCTGGCTGAAGCCGGCCCCTCCCCAGGCCTGTGGGGATCACACGTTAGTCCTGAGGGAGAGCCAGCCCTCCATTGTCCCCTAACGGTGGCTTTCCTTTGAGAACAGAAGCCACTACCCTAGGCGTCCAAAGATCTGCCTTTACATTCCCTCTCTTTTCACCCAGTGCCGGACTGAACTGAGGACATGTTGCTGTAGTCTTCAGTTTCCCTTGTGAAGTACAGGGGTACCTCGAGATACGAGTGCCCTAACATATGAGTTTTTTGAGATACGAGCGATTTTTGCTTTGAAATACGAGCAACATTTGAAATAGGAGTCATCACTCGGATCGGCCGGCTGCACACGACCCACCAGTTTACCGTGACTCGAGCATCTCATAGTTTCCCACGCCTCAAGGTTATGGAACGAATTAAATTTGTATCTTGAGGTACCACTGTATGTAAAGGAAGACTTTTCTTACTGGAATTAATATACAATTCTCAAAATCCCCCCCCCTCCTCCCAGAAGCCTTCTATTAAGTTCTTCCCTTCCTCTCTCCGCATCCCCTCCCTCCCTGAGTTGAAGCTCCCTCATGCCGAGTCACGGCCCCTCATCTGTATTCCCATAGCTCTTAGGGTTTCCAGGAACCTTCGCTACTTACGCCTGCTTTTCTACCGACTTGTCTTTTCCTTCCCAAGACAAGGAAAAGACATAGGGGTCCTCAAGGCATAGGGGTCGGAGGCTCCTTATACCAAAGGCTGCCTCCACCTGATACGCAGTTGATGCTGAAGGAGTGTTTGTTGTTAACAATGAATAAAGTGCTATATACTTAAATGATTTACAAAGCACAATGGGAGGAGTGGTATTTATTATGGGCCTTATGGGCACCTGTGTTGATAACCCAGTAGAATATTCTGGGGTGGAGGGCAAAAGTTTACATGTCTAACAAGTTCCCCCTTTGATAAACACTGGTACAATCCACTCTTTCTATTTATACATGAAGAAACTGAGGCCAAGATTGGAGAAGGGGCGTGTACAAGGTCATATAATTAGTCCAAGACACTTGATGTGTTCTTATATCTAAGTAGTTTATTAAAGTAAATTCTGTCTTTACATTGAGACAGTTTACTTTAATAAACTACTTAAAAGATAGTGTAAGGAGCCGCTGGGACAACTTTGAACATACCAACATCCGAATTATTGGGGTGCCAGAAAAAGAGAGAGAGAGCAAAATATTGAAAACCTAACACAGTGGTACGTACCTTGAGATATGAGTTTAATTCGTTCCGTAACCTTGAGGCGTGGGAAACTATGAGACGCTCGAGTCATGGTAAACTGGTGGGACGTGTGCAGCTGGCCGATCCGCACGATTACTCCTATCTCAAATGTTGCTTGTATTTCAAAGCAAAAATCGCTCGCTCGACGGCTCATATCTCAAAAATCTCATCTGTTAGGGCACTCGTATCTTGAGGTACCACTGTAGAAGAAATACTTACAAGTCCAGGAAGTACAGAGAACCCCAAACAAAAGGAATCCAAAGAGGACCACACCAAGACACATCATAATTAAAATGCTAAGGGCAAAAGACAAAGAGAGAATCTTGAAAGCAGCATGAGAAAAACAGTTAGTTACCTACAAGGAAGTACTCATACGACTGTCAGCTGATTTCTCAACAGAAACTATGCAGGCCAGAAGAGAGTGGCAAGAAATATTCAAAGTAATGAACACCAAGAACCTACAACTAAGATTACTCTACCCAGCAAAGCTGTCATTCAGAATTGAAGGTCACATAAAGAGTTTCACAGATAAGATAAAGCTAAAGGAGTTCACCACCACCAAACCAGGATTGTATGAAATGCTGAAGGGTATTCTTTAAGACAAGGAAGAAGAAGAACAAGGGAAACATAAAAATTTTGAACAACAAAATGACAACAAATACATGCCTATGAACAAGTGAATCTAAAATATCAAGTGAATAAAAAATCTGAGAAACAGAATAAACTGATGAATATAATAGAATCAGGGGCATAGAAAGGGAGTGGACTGACAATTCTCAGGGGAAAGGGAGTTTGAGGGGTGCGGGAAGAGACTGGACATAAATCTTTTACCTATGGATGAAGACAGTGGTGGGGGGTAAGGGCATGGGGTAGGGTGGGGAATCAGGTGGAGGGGAGCTATGGGGGGGAAAAAGAGGAACATCTGTAATAATCTGAACAATAAAGATTTATTGAAAAAAATAAACTCCATCTCATGTTGGAGTGTGTGTGTGTGTGTGTGTGTGTGTGTGTGTGTGTGTGTGGAAATGCAGAGGGAATCGGTCTGCTTGTTTGCTGTTCATCTGTGACTAGCTTCTTCAGGCGTCAGACTTGGGTCTTCTCGTCATAAATCTCATGATCGTTTCACAACAGGGCCATTTCCCAACATGCTGCTTTCATGTCAAGAAGAGCGGTCGTCACGCTGCCAGGAAGCTGGCTCAACAGTTATCTTTATTTGTCTCTCTTACTCCTCAGATTTATGGGCGCTTTGAGCATATCTGAGAGGAATGCACAGGGGAACCAGCTCAGGGGAAAAGATGAGGGACCCTGAACACCACAGGGCAAACCCGGTCTCTCCATCCCTTGACCCGGAGTCAACTACGTCAGGGCCTTCCCCATCCACCCTGGTGGGAATGCACGGCGCCTGTCCGGGGCTGTCCTTACCCACAAGGATGAGAGACGGCGACCCTTGACTGTGGGGGTGGGAGGCTTAGAGCTGGAGAGGCCTCCATTTAATTTTCACTCAGTCAGAACCTGGGGTGCGGTACAAGGACTTAAGGAATTCCACAACAGGGAGACTCAGTTTGCTCCTCTGTAAAGCAGGAAACATCTCTATTTCACAGGGTTATCATAAAACTTCTAAAAAGTCATGTTTAAGCTTCTTCTGACTTCCCCAAAGATACCCAGAGCTTGGCCGTCCCATCTTTTCTTTCTTCCTTTCTTTACCCCACTCCCCACCTTCTCCCACTACCAGCTAGAAACCAGCGCCGGCCTCACATGAGTGAAAAATGTAACCCAGCTGGAAAAATAAGCAAAATGCACTGTTTTTCAAAAAACAAAACGTACGTCCTTCTGATTTACTTGCTGTTATTTCCTCGCCGTTAATTTAGCCATGTGTTATTTTCCGTGGAAATCCACTTACAGCTTGTAAGAAATAAATGTTTGGTAGTTACAATAATTACCTTTTCGCGCACTGTAATTTGGGAGGCATTAGCGCTAATTGCCGTTATGATGGAATTTATGTCTGACACGTGATAGTTCATGCGATGACAGAGAGCCCGGCCCTCCCCCAGAATCTGGGACAAGCTTATCGGAATATTAATCTCCTTCAGTTGCTCCTTAAAAGAATAAATAACTAATCAGTCACTGGCTGCTAATATAACATATAACCCTTTTTGCTAAGATGCATTAGCATGTGGGCTTCAGCAGAATATATTTATTCAACTGACAGAAATCATGGCTCTATTTGTTTTAAGTGACAATGCAGTTAAAAAAAAACCAGACTAGCTATAATGCTTGCAAAATTGAAATTTTTAACCAGTTATTATTTTAATTGGATTTTATATATATATATATATATATATATATATATATATATATATATATATATATAATTGATTCTTTAAAATATATTTTATTGATTTTTTACAGAGAGGAAGGGAGAGAGATAGAAAGTCAGAAACATCGATGAGAGAGAGACATTGATCAGCCGCCTCCTGCATGCCCCACAGTGGAGATGTGCCCGCAAGAAAGGTACATGCCCCCAACCGGAATCGAACATGGGACCTTTCAGTCTGCAAGCTGACGCTCTATCCACTGAGCCAAACTGATCTCGGCTATATATTATTGATTTTTTACAGAGAGGAAGGAAGAGGGATAAAGAGTTATAAACATGGAAGAGAGAGAAACATCCATCAGCTGCCTCCCGCAAGCCCCCTACTGAGCATGTGCCCGCAACCAAGGTACATACATGCCCTTGACTGGAATCGAACACGGGACCTTTCAGTCCCCAGGCCGACACTCTATTCACTGAGCCAAACCGGTTTGGGCACCATTTACTTTTTAATTAAACTTTGTGAGAGAGAATGAATTCCTCAATTCCATTTTAAGCATTGAACATCTCTCAGAAATGTTTGCTGATCACCCAGTCTTAGTAAGTGACCTCCAAGCAACGTTCTTGGATTCATGTTAGGCTTTTGATTAGAGTATCATTATTTTGACCATCAAATCTCAAAGCATCTCATTTCAGATGCAAAAATTCTGGAAATCTGGGCACACATGTTGTTGACCTGGCTGAAACGAGCTGTTTTGGTTATGAATAAATTTTAGGAATTACTCATGCTATTCCGTTTTTCTCTGGAATAAGGAAAACAAGACCCTACTAGGAGAGAACATTCACCTTAATTCCGGTTCACTTGGTGTTTATGAGTGCACTCCAACAGCCAGTGTGATCCCTATCTGTCTGTTTCATCGGGATGATTCCGAATTCCCGCTAACGGAAGAGGGACTAGCTGTTCTCTGCTGGAGACCTGCAGGCCCTTCTCAGCACAAGGTGCTGTGTGAGCATCAGCAGCATCCTCGACGGGGGCCTTTTCCATGTGGGGAGACCTTTGGCCAATATAACAAAGTAACTCCCCAGCCCTCTCTACTCTTCAGTCCCCTGGAGGAGGAGGGAGTTACCCAATGGGTGAGCTGGGAAAAGAAACTGCACTCAGCATCAACTGTCTCTGTAGAAACCAGCCTGGAAAAATAAATGAAATACAGTGTACGCTGTCTTTAAATGCCATCTGGTTTGCTCTCAATTGTTTGGAGAGTAAACTCGGATCGGGCCCAGGCTCCAAGAATTGCTAAGCACTGCCTGTGACTGGGGGGTAAATTGTCCAAAAATCTGGGTGGAAGAGCCGCACAGAGTTCCGATCTCTAAGTAGCTTGTGAATCAATTCGGGATGAAAGGGGCATTTAGTTACTTATCGGGTCTCCTGTCAGACCCTGGAGAGGATGTGCGATCCCTGATTCTCTGGGGCCTGAGGCAGGCAGCTCCAGACTCACATGTGGACACCTGAACCATGCCAGGGCGCAGGGAAGATGTGATGGACTCAAGATTGAGCAGAGAGCAGAAGACTCCTTGTGATTATTTCCCGGTGTTTGTCTGTCTAATAAGGCAAACACACACTGAGTGGCCAGATTATTATTATGATCTCTGAATGCATAATAATCTGGCCACTCTGTATAGATATATAGCTATATAGCTATATAAATATATAGACATATAGATATAGAGATATAGAGATAGATATATAGATATATAGATATAGATATAGATATAGATATAGATATAGATATAGAGATAGAGATAGATATATAGATATATAGATATATAGATATAGTCCTGTGCATTAATTTGTGCATGGGTGGAGTTTGGCCAGCCTGGCCAGGGGGAGGGGACAGGGGCAGTTGGCCAGCCTGCCTGCTGGTCGAACTCCTGGTCAAGGAGACAATTGCTTATTAGCCTTTTATGCTATAGGATATACACTGAGTGGCCAGATTAGTATGCGTTCAGAGATCATCATCATCTGGCCACTCGGTGTAGGTCCTGTGATTTCATGTCCTGTTCATACAATCCATCTCTACCTCCAATGTAGGTATGTATCTTCCCAGCCTTCTCTGCAGCCTCACCCCCACCGACTGCATCTTTGATTTAGCTATTGCTTCCGCCCCGACAGCGGCCCTTGCCAGCACATGGCTCCTGCAAGCCATCCATCAGCTGCCTCTTGCACAGTCCCCCACTGGGATGTGCCCAAAACCAAGGTACATGCCCCTGACCGGAATTGAACCTGGGACCTTTCAGTCCGCAGGCCGACGCTCTATCCACTGAGCCAAACCTGTTTTGGCTCCTCCTTCCTTTGAGTCCCAAATGGAACTGTGTGATGGGCCTCGGGGTTCTCTAAGGCCAAGTGCACCTCATCAGGGGCCACGCCTTCTCCACGCAGTTCTCAGCCATCAGAGCGATCACATAACTGAAAGAATCAGGCCGGGCTGGCAGGCTGCTGGCAGCAAGGAGCCCCCTGCTCGTGTTTTCCATGGAAAAGCAGATAGAATTACTTATTGTTCCAGATCTTCGCTCTCTGTGCCCAGCGCGCACATACTGAAACAGCAGAACGAATGTGCTGGATTCCGAAGCCCCTCCGTGCCACCCAGGCCCGAAATTCCCCCGGTGTGCCAAGCCCCAGGGACATCCTTCCAAGCTGCCTGCCCTATTGTCACTGCGCCCGGTGGGCCAGGCCGCCCGAGGGAAATAGCAAACATTCTGGGGATTTCTCAGGCCCCGAGGGGAAGACAACTTTCAGTGGACTGTGACAGCTGCCTGCAAAGGAGTGATCCCCCTACACACACACACACACACACACACACACACACACACACACACACACACCACCAGCACGTCTGACCAGGCCTCAGGCAGAGGAGAATCTGTACAAGGCTCTCTGCCATCCGGAGCCCTGGCCCCAGCCCATCCCCTTGCCGGCTCTGCAGACCGTCATCACCCTCGGGGCTCGGGGTTAAGGGTCGGGGTTGGGGGGAGTGAGTGTTTTCATCACCAGGGGAATCTCCACCTGACGATGACCATGCCCACCGATCAAAGGCGCTGTGAGGCGCTCTCGCTGCCGGGCGTGCTGTGACTCTGAGCACGGATCTGGGGGCCTGACCCCCAGGTGAGCTGAGCTGAGCTGGGGTGGGATCGAGTCTCCAGCAACGGAGGTCTAGGTGTGGGCGCACGTCCAATGGTGTCCTAAGAGCCAAGGGTGTCCCCTCCTGCTGTCCGGTCTCCCCATGTCTGGCGTTAAAAGCCTGGAGAGCTTGGAAACTGGTGTTTGATTGACAGGGAGGAGGCGTGTCGACGTGCAGAAAGACTGGCCTGGCCTGGGGGAGGGAGGTGTGCATGTTAGCATCCCGAGCTGCTGAGGGGCTGCTTTCTGACTTGGGCTGAGACCCCAGCTCCCATCACTCTGACCCCTCAACCTGTCTTTGCACCAAGAACAGCCCCTCCCAATTCTGCTGGGTGGGGTAGAGGGTACCCCTAGGATGGGGATACTGTGCTCTGTCTTCCTGCGGGGAAAACCCAGCCGGTATCTCCAAGGCTCCACTCTCTGACTTAGGGAGCGTGTGCACATCCCCTTAAAAGAGGACTCTGGCCGAAGCCGGTGTGGCTCAGTGGATAGAGCGCCGGCCTGAGGACTGAAGGGTCCCAGGTTTGATTCTGGTCAAGGGCATGTACCTTGGTGGCGGGCGCATCCCCAGTGGGGGGCATGCAGGAGGCGGCTGATCGATGTCTCTCTCTCATTGATGTTTCTAACTTTCTATCCCTCTCCCTTTCTCTCTGTAAAGAATCAATAAAATACATTAAAAAAAAAAAAAGAGGACTCTGTCCCTTCCTCTGCCATCCCACTGTCAGCCTTTATTGGGGTGCTTACCGCCGGCCGCTGTTGATGTGTGTGTCACGTGACGTGGCAGCGCCTCAGGGGGACTATCTGCTCTGGTCTCCAGATGCCCGTTTTGGCGGCAGCTGGCAGACAGAGCCGCCTAGGCATCAGGTAAAGGGGTGCAGGGTGAGAGAACGGGGGTAGATAAAAGGATGAAGGGTCCCCTGTCTGCTTGGAGGAAAAACACCCCCTTTGGGTGCAGGCATGTTTCTGCAGGAGGCCACGGCCCCTGCTCCCCTGGCTGCTCCCATTTACCCCCCAGGTCTGCAGAGGCTGGAGGCCGATCTCTCTCGGGGTGTCAGCTCCCCTCTTCCCAGGCCCATATGCTGTCTACTCGGCGCTTTTGGTTCAAGGCCGTGGGCCTCATGTTGGTGAAAGTGGGGAAGGTGCGGTGGCTCCTCTCATATCCTCAGGCCTGGCAACTTCTGGAAGTCTCCACCAGCCGTTCCTGTCCTCTCTGTGAAGGTGCTGCTCTTGTACCACCAGATCCCGGCGGCTTTGCCAGCCTTTCCTCTGGTCCCTGCCCTCCTCTTTCTAGAGCAGCGGTTCTCAACTTGTGAGTCTCAACCCCTTTGGGGGTCAAACGACCCTTTCACAGGGGTCACCTAAAAGCATCAGAAAACACCTATTTCCCATGGTCTTAGGAACCAACACACCGCTCCTTGGTGTAGCAAAGCGTAGCCATGTAGTTTACTGTTGTCATATGAAGACTGTTGCCCATGCTATACCACGATTCAAGACAAAATTTCATTTATTTGTCATTAGAAGTAAATATTTCACAATATATAATTACATATTGTTTTTGTGATGAATCCCTATGCTTTAATGATGTTCCATTTGTAACAACGAAAATACATGAGATATTTACATGACAGTTCATAACAGTAGCAATGAGATATTTACATGACAGTTCATAACAGTAGCAAAATGGCAGTGATGAAGTAGCCACGGAAATAATTTTATGGTTGGGGGTCACCACCCCATGAGGAGCTGTCTTAAAGGGTCGCGGCCTTAGGAAGGTTGAGAACCGCTGCTCTAGAGGAAAAGGACTGAGGAAGGGCTGGAGTGGGTCCCCCAGTTCTGCTGTCAGGCTGTGCAGCGGCTGGTCTCCACCAAGGGTCGCGCATCCCTGTGCATGATGCCCACTCAGAAGGAGACTCACTTCTGGGGGCTCCAGCCCAGGGGAGCCAGATGGCACAATCTAGGAGTGAATACCGTATGTTCCGGCGTACAAGACGACTTTTTAACCCAGGAAAATCTTCTCAAAAGTCGGGGGTTGTCTTATACGCCGGGTGTCGTCTTATGGGGCGGGTATATCCCAAACTCTATATTTTAACTGGATAAGTTGGGGGTCATCTTATACGCCAGAAACTACGGTAGGTGTTTACCAGTGGTAGACAGTGGGTAGGAGAAAGCCGTTGGAAAAGTTATTCTTTCTTTCCAACCCCAGGTATTACTTTGAGACGAGGTAGTTCATATTGTGTGTCCTTCTGAAGATGACGTGAGAGGAAAAAGCAGCCATCCACGCGTGCCGTGAAGCTGTGTCCCCATGGACACCCCACACCCTCATCTTTGCATGTCTTGCTCCCTGGCTTTTCCTCTTGCTTCTGTGCTGGTTCTCTGGGGTGCACCCCAAGTGTTAGCAAGCAAGCGTTTGCCACAGTCTCTGATTTTGCGGGAACTGGGGCTCAGACACATCCCTGACCACCTCTGGTTCGCTAGACCTTCTTTGTGCTCCCATCACATTGTTGTATCTCACTTTCCACCCCATATCTCAAGTATCTATTTATGGGTCTCTTCCTCCTTCCGGATCTTGTACGTCTGGAAGGCAGAGACCACAGTGTACGCTTGTGAATCTCTGGCACCTCGCACAGCGCCTGGCATGAACTAGAACTCTGAAGATAGGAAATATCTGCCAGATGACAAGCCACCAAAGAAAGCTAGATTGGCCCTGGTCGGGGAGAGAGTCCAACAGATCTAAGGAACATTCTAAATGGTTTCCCTATATTGGCTTCACCTATATTGAGTCAGGGATGATGCTAGCAATCCCATCCTACTACAAGATTATAGTCATATCCAATAATTTTGTAATCATTACAATAATAAGCTTGGAACCTATATGTTATCATGCTGTTAGATATGTCACGAACATCATTTCGTTACTACAGCAAGCATATTAGATTGTCATTATTTATGTGGGACCTTTTGGAAATGTAGCTGCACAGCTGGTCTTGACTGAAGGCATTCTTAAGGGTATAGTAAAGGTTGTTTTAATTATAGTACAGTGGTACCTGGAGATACCAGTGCCCTAACGTATGAGATTTTTGAGATACAAGCCATCAAGCAAGTGATTTTTGCTTTGAAATACGAGCAACATTTGAGGTAGGAGTCATCGCGCGGATCGGCCGGCTGCACAGGACCCACCAGTTTACCGCGACTCGAGTGTCTCATAGTTTCCCATGCCTCAAGGTTACGGAACGAATTAAACTCTTATCTCGAGGTACCATTGTGTTAAAATGGGGTTTTTCTTAGTGATTAATACTGCATCTGCCAATCCACACATAATTGCCCAGTGGCAGAACTACTTTAATAAAACAGCAAAAACAAATGCCTCCTTCATGAATGAACAAAAAGTTGCTTTATCGCCCGCCATCTCTCTCACGTCCCTTTTGCCTGTATGAACGTGCAGAAATATTGGGACAGGGCCTCTGGACCACAGATGGGTCACCTCTGTCACCCCACTTCTCCTCGGTTCCACTGAGGTCAAGGAACTCAGCAAGATGTAGCAGAGGGATTTAGGACCACGGCGTAGTGGGGACTCACAGGATTCCACGTTGCGTTTACTCTGTTCTCTATAAACCTTCTGAAACCATAGAAATAGCTTGCATTTCTGAAGTGTAATGTTTAGGGTCAGTTCTATATCAACTTCTGAAATGGGTTAAAAGTTCCTGATTCTAATTCTGTGCGAACCAGCATCTTGGGGCGGGCTGTGGAGAGTGGGGTCAAGTGCCTCTGCCTCAGAGGGCCTGGCTGGTCAGCTGAGCTCAGAAGGACCTGGGATCCTGGGAATACTGTACACTCACTCACCTGACACCTCTCTCTTCAGGCACCTGAGCTGAAGCTTAAGCACGGAAGGAGCTCAGGGTATTGGCATTTCTCTCTCTGGAGCCGTGGGGTTTTCTCTCCCTGCACCCTGGGATCGGCCTCCATCGGGGCTCTGTTGTCAGGCTCTCGCGTTATGATGTAATCCAGCACAACTTGTCCAAAACAATATCAGATTTATTCCATTTGTTAAAAGGAAGATATCGCTAGTATGTGGCCCTTTGGCAAGATCTCAACTCCTCGTTCTAGGCATGGTTTCAATCACCTGTTGCTAAGATACTGCAAAAAATATTATCTGTTTTTAAATGTTTCCTTTTAATTGAATAAACTGGTGCTTTGAAATATCCGTGCAAAGGTTAACTAGGTCTTTGAAATCATATATATATATTCTTTTTCCTAGCGGAGATATTTCTGAGCATTTTAAATGGAGCAGCTGCTATCTCAGTGGAGTTTCTTGATGACATTTTTAAATTTCACAGAAAGGAACACTCGTAGAACAACTGGAGGATGGAATTAGGAAAGAGAGAGAGAGAGAGAGAGAGAGAGATAGAGAGAGAGAGAGAGAGAGACTGACTCAGTCGGGTCAGCACACACTGCCCATGCTGGCCACAGTCATTGATTCTGCCACAAAGACCTGAGGCCTGAGAGAGAGAGAGCAGGAGTCCGACATCCTGATTAGCAGGCCTGGGAGCCAGACCTAGTGTGTTTGGATTCCCGAATGGTGATTCCATGTGTATATCCTGAGAAGGGTGTGGGCCCACACCTCTTCATCAAAATCATTGATGTTTGGGTGACAAAGCATGCTAGTTTTTATGCTAAATTTTCATAGCAAACTCCAGTCAAGTGAGTTTGCTGAAACTTAGGGAAATACTTGGGCTTAAAGAGCATTTTTTTTTAATTTTTTGTGTTACACATGAGTGATTGTAGACCATTAAAACTAAGAGAAACTGCAGAGTGTATATGATTCAGAATAGTTTCAGGGTCATCAACTAAGACCCCAAATGGCCCAGGCCATACCAAATTTGGGAGCCAGAGTCCAAGTGGGTGGAAAAGACTAGAAGGCATGGATGGACCATTCAATCAAAGGTCAACCTAGGCAAGGTCAGCAGTGGCCAGCAGGGAGGGACAGAGGTTTAGAACCGTGGATGTCACTTAGAAAGACAGGTAAGAATTTAGAATCATTGAGCTTCCCCTATAAACCTCCTAAATGCAAATATTTCTCTTACTTCACACTGTTCTTGGCATCACTCAGGCCATCTCTCTAGATCTTGACTTCTTCCTGCTTCCTTCTAGTGTTTTGACCCAATCAGTCTGCCATATCTGCCTCCTTTGTGACCATTCTATATGCAAATCTGATGTTGACACTTCCCCAGTGAAATGTTTCAGTGGCTTCCATGACTGACCGAGTAAGTTACTGAATGAAAGGGTCCTCTCTCTAAGAACCTTGTCTCTGTCTTATCTCTAAGCTCTCCCTTCCCACCTTAGGCTGTAACAACACAGTCATCTCTAGCGCAGGATGATGACCAAGGTCTCCGCCTTTGGAATGCTCTCTGCAACACTTGCTTCCTCACAGGACCAGTTCCGACCTGCTCTGCAAGATTGGCATCAGCTACCTTCTGCTCCAGGCCCCGGGCTGACCTAAGTGACTCCACGGTGATCCCATATCTATGTCAATGCAGTTAGCATTTTTCATAAAAATTTCCTGTTTGGGCACTTTCCTCTTCCATCTGACTATGAACATCCCGAGGGCAAAATCCGTTCTCTTTTATCATTTTGCCTCTCAGCGTTTAGCACAGGGCTCGGGACATGGTTTCTGTTCAGACAAACGTTATTGAACCGTGGAAGGAAGGTGAAGGCAGGCAAAATTGTGGAATCCAGGCAGTCAGAGAACACGAAGAAGCGGCATTTGTGAACTAATAATTCCCGCGTGGCATCAAGAAGGATGCGTTCCTATCCTGGAATGTTGTAAGTGTTGTGAGATGAACCTTTGAATTATTCTGAGACAAATAATAGGACCTGTTACATCCTTTGCCCCAAAGGATAAGGCAAAAGAAAGCAGATTTACTTTAACCACATTGGAAAGGATTGCCTTATGGTGAGGGGGGATGGATAGGGAGGTGGCTTCAAGAGAGCACTTTTTTTTTTTTAAATATATTTTATTGATTTTTTTACAGAGAGGAAGGGAGAGAGATAGAAAGTCAGAAACGTCAATGAGAGAGAGACATCGATCAGCCGCCTCCTGCATGCCCCACAGTGGGGATGCGCCCGAAAGCAAGGCACATGCCCCCGACCGGAATCGAACCTGGGACCTTTCAGTCCGCAGGCCGATGCTCTATCCACTGAGCCAAACCGGTCTTGGCAAGAGAGCACTTTTGACAATGGGCCTTGGGCATCTATGGGCAACTGTCTAAAGGAGTGGCCAGGATGAGGATGGTAAATTAGCTTGTCGTGGTCCCTAAAACACAACGCTTTTGGTTGGACTTCCTTGCTCCACTCCCCACTCTGTGGAGTAAGCTGGATTGTGTCACATCGACGTCGCGTTGTCATGGCGCCTCAGGGATTTTAAGCAGAGCCCGCAGGAGTCGGCTGTGATGGAGTAGAAACAGCACTGGTCCAAAACACAGAAGTCCATCCAAATCCCGGGACGGAGATTTACGGTGCCCCTAGGAAATTAGTTACCGTCTCTTCGTCATCTTCTATTTAAATAGAGATAATATCAACCTTAAAGGACTGTTGTAAGTACGAAATGAAAAAGTGGTATGGATTCATCTGCCAAAATAACACGCACTCGAATGTGTGTGGATGCTTTACAGGTTCTGTTCCCTGGATGGTCGGTATAGAAAGACATAAAACATTGTTCTATTTATAGGCTAGATTTTTGACGTGATGGTAAGGAAAGATGTTACTTTCGTTCTTGCAAAGTCATCAGGACAAACATTCTCAGGGGCTTCGGTAGAAGGTGTTGAGTGCTGAGGGCGGTCCTTGTCCACCGGCCTGGCCTTTCTGTGCAGGGGAACCCGCGTGTCCTGTGGTTTGGGAGGTGGTGATGGCTCACGCCTAGACGTCCAGGAAAGACTTCTCACCTGGTCCCGAGCAGAAGTCAGACAAAGTGAAACTGATGACGCTGAAGTCTGGACAGGAAATCTTGCTTTTCCGTTTTCTAATCGGAAATGGGTTTGACTTTAAATCTATTACACACAGCAGACTGTACTTGACGCTGTGCGGGGATATAGAGAAGCATTACTCTTCTCGAATACTTGGTGAAAGTATATACACAGAAGGTTTGATAAGATCGCAATTCAGATGGTAAATACTTTTATTTTTAAAAATATTTTATTGACTTTTTACAGAGAAGAAAGGAGGGGGACAGAAAGCTAGAAACATTGGTGAGAAACATCGATCAGCCGCCTCCTGCACGCCCCACAGTGGAGATGTGCCTGCCAGCAAGGTACATGCCCCCGACCGGAATCGAACCTGGGACCTTTCAGTCCGCAGGCCGACGCTCTATCCACTGAGCCAAACCGGTCTCGGCGGTAAATACTTTTTTAACATGACGCTGCACAAGTCTCTTCTTCCCCAAATTATCCCAGACGGAACAATTCAGGCATAGATTTTTTTTAAAAAAATATATTTTCATTTATTTCAGAGAGGGAGAAAGAGGTAGAAATATGAATGATGAAAATCATTGATCAGCTGCTGGATCCCAGACAGAACAATTCAGGCATAGATTTTTTTAAAAATATATTTTCATTTATTTCAGAGAGGGAGAGAAAGATAGAAATATGAATGATGAGAATCATTGATCAGCCGCTGGCATGTGACCAGATTCGAACCTGGAATCCTTTAGTCCACAGGCCAGCGCTCTCTCCACTGAGCCAAACCAGTTAGGCACAGGCACGCTGCATCAGAGAGGAAGCTCTCCTGCTATAAATAATAGTATACAAGCATCAATGGCTTAAACCGAAAGGAATGTATTTTTCTCATGAACCACGAAGTCTGAGGTCAGCAACCACTGGCCTTCGTTCAGTGATTCGATATGTAAAGGCCGATTTCTCTGTGTTTCTCCTGTCCCATGTGACAAAGGATTAGGGTATCATTTTAAAAGAGTCCAACAAGGAACGTGCTTGCTTTTGAGAAGATACTCCTCCCCTGGGGTGAGGAACGGTAAAATAAATGACTCACGAGATGTGCCATATGCTGATGGATGTTTGATTTCCGCCCAATAGCCCTGCTCTCATTTCTACATCACAGCTTCTCCGTCTTCTAACTTGCGAACAAGGCTGGGGATGCATGAAAGGGGAAAGAGCCTGGGACACCCACAGATCTGACACTTCCCCTTTGAGGTCTTCTCTAGGGAGACCTCCTAAGAAGGCTTGAAAATGAGGGGACAGGAGTGCCATCATTGGCCTCAGCTCATCACAACTCATCATTTGAGTCTTATCACGTCGCTGCTCTGAATAAATGCGGGCATCTTCTGACAAAGAATTAAGGTGACATGCATGTCCCACAGCCATTGTCAATATGTGTGGCACTCCTGATTATCTTCCTAGTCAATGAATGCCTTAAGTAGTGAAGCCTTAATCAGTTGCTTAAGTGATGTCTCTCTCTCTCTCTCTCTCTCTCTCTCAATAAAGTAATAGCTCCTGGAATGCAGAAACTGTGTCTTATTTTTTCTTCTCATACAGGGTTTACTACAGGGCCTAGGACATAAATGTTGCTTCATGTTCTATGGAAGTTCATTAAATTTAGCACCTTGGCCGAGACCGGTTTGGCTCAGTGGATAGAGCGTCGGCCTTCGGACTGAAGGGTCCCAGGTTCGATTCCGGTCGGGGGCATGTACCTTGCTTGCGGGCACATCTCCAGTAGGGGACGTGCAGGAGGCGGCTGATCGATGTCTCTCTCTCATCGATGTTTGGCTTTCTATCCCTCTTCCTTTCTCTCTGTAAAAAAAATGTATTTAAAAAAAAAAATTAGCACCTTGAAGAGAACATGTTAAATTATAGACTTCTAGGCTTACCATACTAGAGGACCAGAGTTTAGAGGTGTGAGTAATCACATGAGGCTTGAGATGGGGAAAAAAGACAAAAAAAAAAAAAAGGTTTCACAGAAGATAATAGGTTTTAAAGTCTCCCTCGAAGAATGGATAGAGCGCATGTCTGCTTTAGTGTTCTATTGCACCTATGCCACTTAGGGCAATATTTTTTCAGTCAGGAGTTTTTTATATGTTGGTTGAGCAGGATTACATTTGAGTAGAGGTGGGCTTTGCAAGTCAAGTTCATAGGCAGAAGTGTCCACAGATGATTCCTTCTCTTTGATTTCCCTCTCTCTGCTAACCTTCCAGCCCAAGGTCACGATGTTATCTGCTGTTCCACCCCCAGGTATTCCGAGGCGCGGAGACTTCGGGGAACAGACTGTTGACTCTCTGGGCTGAGAACCGGGCTGTTTCCCACCTGCATCTGCTCAGAGATCTGGTCTGCATCCCATATTAAGCTGCGGCATATAGATGACAGGGCTGGCAAATATAAGAGCAGTTACTTTTGGACACGCTGAGCTGAACCGGCATCCTGGGCTGGGAAGGCCTGTTCTCCAGAGGCTGGGGGGATCTCTGGTTGTCAAGTCTTTTAGGAAGACCCTTCCCTCCCAGGATGTGACGCCATGTCAGCCCCTGCTTTATCTTCTGAGGTCATGTCAGCCGAGCTAAATCTAAGGCGTTTGGTGGGAGCTGGAGCCTACACGGGCAGACATATTGTTAGCAGTTACCTCGTGAGGTGAAACCAGATAGCAATGAAAATCTCACTGAGTTAGTTCACTTAGTGCGAACAGAGGTCCATAATCATCCAGGTTTTGCAATTTTTAGAAAGAAAAATAAAAAAAGAAAAGGAGAAAAACACAACCAACAACAGAATGCCTTAGAATCGCTCTACTTCCAAAATATTTCTGCAGCACATTTCCATCACGGAGATGCTCCTTTTGCCAGAGCAGGGACAGAGTGGGTAGGGAATTAAACAATATTGAAATTGTAGGAAAGCTGAGGTTAACTCAGAAGAGTTTGCCACCTCTAATCAAGGTACCTGGGTCATGTCCAAGCAAGATGTCTTCACTGTGCGTGTCAGTCAGGATTCAATGGCTCTTCTATGAGGCCCTCTTATTCTAGTAGAATCGATAATTTAGAGATCTTCTTTCTGTAAAATACGTATAACTACTCCATTTATTCAACGTGATTTCCTAAAAATGTGTTTCATATGGTAAGCATTGAATTCCATATGCTTTTAAAAATATATTTTTATTGATTTCAGAGAGGAAGGGAGAGAGAGAGAGCGAGAGAGAGAGAGGTGTCAATTATGAGAGAGAATCATTGATTGGCTGCCTCCCGCATTCCCCATACTGGAGATGAAGCCCGCAACCCGGGCATGTGCCTTAACCAGGAATTGAACTGTCACCTCCTGGTTCATAGGTCAACTCTCCACCTCTGAGCCTCACTGACCAGGCTCCATATGCTTTTGAAGCTTAGACCTTTTTTAATAATTACTGCATCAAGGCGGCCTGGCAAAATGAACCTGCCATTTCTCAGGCTGGTATATTTTATCACAGAGAAGATGGTATGAGTTAAAAATTGCATCTGACGGTTGGTAAGAAGGATGTGAAACAACAGTGTCTTAAACCAATTTGGAGATTACCTTTCTCTTGCGTAGAAGAAGCCAGGAGGGAGACAGTCGAGAGAGAGTGTGATAGATGTAGGCTATCATCAGAGTTCCGGGTACCTTTTATCTTTCTTCTACCCTCTCTTTAACACATGGCATCCATCCTTAAGATCACAAGATGTCAGCTGGAAGTCTTGCTGTCACATCCATGTTACAGGAAGAAAAAGGAATGAAAGGGGAATGAGTAAAACGGCATATACCTCCCGGCCAAGTTAGGGCCATTAAAGAGCTTTTCTGCATCCCACTCAGTAACTTCTCCTTGTATCTCCTCGACTTCTCTCTAGATGCAAGAAAACCTGGGTACTGCTCCATAGCTAGTCATGTCTCTACAACCAACATTGGAGGTATTAAATAAATGTGTATTAATATTTGCATTTGCTAACTACTGGCCTTCCCTTGAATTAGACAACAAATTCTTTGTGGGCAGGAATTTTATCCTTTGTTTTGACTTATATGTGACACCTGAAATACAGTGGTACCTCAAGATATGAGTTTAATTCGTTCCGTAACCTTGAGTTGCAGTAAACGGGTGGGTCGTGTGCAGCCGGCCGATTCGTGCCATTAATTGTATCTCAACTGTTGCTCGTATTTCAAAGCAAAAATCACTCGCTCGACGGCTCGTATCCCAAAAATCTCGTATGTTAGGGCACTCGTATCTCGAGGTACCACTGTACTGCTTATTGGACAGCTGGTAAGTCTTCCTGGTTGATGGTTACAGACTTGGTAGAAATCCACAAGGAGATCTGGGAGTCTGAACTGCTCTAGACTTGAACCCAACATCCAAACACAGGGAAAGGGAGGAGGCGTTTTGACCAATGTCGAATCAAGCACGTCTCGTGGGAGGTTCTGCCGAGATTCCGGAACAGCGAGGAGAGCGCATCCAGTACTTGATGCCCCATCTCGAACTGGAGGGGATGTGTGTGGGCAGGGAGAACACAGGGGCAGCCGCTCCCAGGTCCAGACAGAGGCGCTCTCAGTCTGGTGCACAGTGGAGGACACACACATTTGGGAAACTTGTTGTGCTTGACAGCCATTGTGTAGTAAGCTCCAGCCAGGTTAGCACTAACCTCGGGCTAGGTTTCTATTACCCCAAACCCTATCTCTTTCCCTATCTCCCGAAAGCCAGGCGTTTCGCCTTAGGGCTAGGAGTTTTCGCTAACTTCCTTATTCCTCCCCATAAATACCCTGATCTATTGTTGAATAAAGGAGACTTGATCAGAACTTTGTCTTGTCTCCATTCCTTGTGTCTCTTGTCCCTTTCATCCCCACTCCCCCTCTAGGGTCCTCGTTGACTTCACCTGCGGGTCAGGACACGCACAGGTCCTCAGCTTTCTTTAGCTTGAAATAGGAAAAGGTGGCATTCAATCAGCTCCTCCTTGCATCCTGGTCTGTGAGGCAGGATTTTGTGGGTGCACAGAGAGAAGGAGGAAGTCTCTGAGCGGAGTGTGTGGAGCATGAGAATGACATCGATGCGTTCCAGGCAGCGGACTCTGCATGAAGTTTGAGTCCTGTGTCTCTATTCGTTAGGCTCACCTTTCTGATTTCATGCAACTTACTTTTATCTCAGCCACGTCCCTCTGAACCCACCACTTCTTTTGAAACGTCCATCTTCCCTAAGCATCGCTTTGTAAACTCTTAATCATATTTGTTCGTTTTAATTGAACAAATATGCCCCGTGTCTTGGGTACAAGTGATGGCTCCCTAATTGGTTGCATGCTAGCTCGGCTCACAGTCTTAGCGGATGGAGTTTCTCTGGGTCTGGTTGGGTGTGCAGAGGGGGACGTAGCCTGAAAGCTTGATTAAAGCGAGTTTCTCTAATGTCGGGGCTCCCTCCGAGGAAACAGATATAATCCTGGAGGAACAATGGAGGCGTGCTTGCATTTCCAAAGTTAGAACAGAAGTTTATAAAAACAACCCTCGGTCCCAATTTTCAACAGGATTGTATAATGTTCAAAAAAATGAACCAAAAAAAAATCAATCCCCCTCACTTGTAACCACAGGAAGCCAAGCATTAAAGTCAGAAAAAAAAAAAAGAAAGCTCCCCCTCCCCAATCCCCCCCTTACCCCCCCCCAGAATGAACTGCCCCATATTGTTTTCCTTTCGTGCTTGCCGATTTCAGATTTCCACCCTCTGTACATTCAAAGGGAGACTTAAGCAAATATTCGTTAGCGGATTCTGTCTAAATCTCATCATCTAATTATTTTCACAAAGAACATTTGGAATGGCACGGGCGATTCTGCCAAGAGCCCTCTCTCTCTCTCTCTCTCTCTGGATTCCAGGGAGATGTTTCACAATAATTAGAAACCCCAACGGGTCTCTTAAGAACCCTTAAAGGGTTCCATATGCACACTCCCATATGAAGCGGTACGCTGTGTACTTCTTCATTTTCCACGACGGAGCCTGACAGCTCTTAATGGATATTATTACATTAAACGAGATGCACATTCGTCGGTCAGGCTGCTGGGTAGGGCCGGCCCCAATTCCCTGAGAAATCAAACCAACCTGGTAACCCCATTATTTGCTCCCCCACCCACCCCACTCCCGTGCATACAGAGTCCTATTAGTCACGGTTCTGCGTACTCAAGGGCTAATTGGATTCTTGGAACTTGGCCGTGAGCGAGAGCGCTGGTCGCACTGATCTTACTGGAACTGGGAGATGGATGATTGTGTCTCAGGCAGGGACATTGGGGCCATCTTTGACTCCCCTTTTCCTTTGCCCCTGTGAGCTGGCTTGTACTCGTTCCTTAGTTATAGCGTGTCCTCTTTTTAAATACTTGACTGGGTCTGAGCATCCCTCGACCTGCCGTTGCTGCCGCGTTCTGTGCGAAGGTAGCAGAAAGCAATTACAAGGCGACGATATTGGAGACCATGTCAGGTGTGTTTATTTACCGTGTTTTGCTGAGAAAGGAGCGCCGATGGCCAACCAGATCGTGACCCAGAGAAGTCAAAGTCGGGTACTTGTTGGTTGACAGCAAAATGTTATCTTTTGACGTAAAGGTGATGCATGGTCCATTGGGTGGGTAAGGAGTCTAGACGCTCTGGTCTCCTGGCTGGTGACAGTTTGTGGGACTGAGTCCTGATGCTTTGTGCACCCTAATGAGGTCACACAGTGTGACTTGGCAAGACTTCAGGGGACCCTGGCACCTGATAGAACAGAAGAATACCAGCTTTTTACCTTGAGCATCTTATGCTCTCGGTAGACTAGAGGGCTCTGTAAAACTCTGAGATTTTCTAAAAATCTAAAAAAGTTTACCCGTTAGTTTTATCTTGACAGATTATATACTTATTTATCTCCCACCTTCCTGTGCGGCAGTGCCCCCTCTTTGCCACTGTGGTTTTAGTGCAATGACCAGGATGTGGCATTGGCAGTGTTGGGGGAGGGTTGAGGTGTGAAATAATAACAATGAATAGCAGGCCATGTCTCATTATTAGTTAGAAGAAACGCTGCTCAGCCCAACATTTGATCCCTGATTATTTGTCTCTCTCCCTTCTCCCTGCAAATTAGTATTGGTGTCAGGATGCTAGGTTTGGAGAGGTGATATCAATATTGTTTTTAAAATGCAAACCTGGCACCCTCTCATAAGGAAGGAAAGCTGTGAGCAGACAGATTTTTTGAGAATGCTTACATTCCCTTCACTGTCTGAGAGTCACTGGGCACCAAAGAAGGAATCCAAATAAAAAGAGAGATTTTTTCTTATTGCTTTTGGGAATTAGAGGATCAAGATTTTATGTGCAGGTAGATGTTTCTTAATAAACGGATTTGTTGTTTGTTTGTTTGTTTGCCAGTAATAAGAACGAATCAAAAGTGATCAAATATTGCCCAGGAGGTGTGGCTTAGTGGTTGAAAATCAACCTCTGAACCAGGAGGTCATGGTTAGATTCCCAGTCAGGATGCAAGCCCGAGTTTCGTGCTAGGTACCAACCAGGGATGTGCAACCAATCAGTGATTCTCTCTGACCATTGGTGTTTCTATCTCTCTCTCCCTCTCTATCTGAAATTAATAAAAATATATATGTATGTATTTTAATTATATTGCCTCTTCCTGCCTCTGAGCCCCCCCCCCCTTTTTAAACTTAAATTATTACCTAGTGACATATAAAGGCTAAAATTTCTCCAATAAAAGCCAGTAATTGACAACCCTTAGAGCAGTGGTTCTCAACCTGTGGGTCGCGACCCCTTTGTGGGTGGAACGACCCTTTCACAGGGGTCGCCTAAGACTATTGGAAAACACCTATTTCCCATGGTCTTAGGA
>PVJN01008752.1:6000-63781 GCA_004026805.1 Lasiurus borealis
TTTTTTTTTTGTTTGTTTGTTTTGTTTTGTTTTGTTTTGTTTGTTTTTTGTTTTTTGGGTTTTTTTAGGTAGGCCTGTAGAGCTATAAACTTCTCCCTCAGCACTGCTTTCATTGTGTCCCATAGCATTTGCATTGTGTTTTTGTTGTTATTAGTCTCCAGAATAGTTTTACTTTCTTCTTTGATCTTGTTTATAACCCAATCATTGTTTAGTAACATGCTATTCAACTTCCACGTGTTTGAATTTTTTGGAATGTTTTTATTGTAGTTTATTTCTAATCGTATGCCATTGTGGTCTGAGAAAATGCTTGATATGATTTCAATCTTTTTGAATTTGGGAAGACTTTGCTTTTGTCCTATTATGTTGTCTATATTTGAGAATGTCCCATGTGCACTTGAGAAGAATGTATATTCTGTAGTTTTGGGGTGAAATGCTCTGAAGTTGTCAATTAAGTCCAACTGATCTAGTGAGTTATTTAGAATTGTTGTTTCTTTTTTTATTTTTTTTTCTAGAGGATTTGTCCAGAGATGTCAGTGGTGTATTAAAATCCCCTACTATAATTATGTGTAGTCGATCTCTCCCTTGATATCCTCCAGGAGTCTTTTTATGTATTTAGGGGCTCCTGTATTAGGTGCGTATATGTTTACCAGAGTTATATCTTCTTGATGAATTGCTCCTGTTAGTATTATGTAGTGGCTTCCTTATCTCTTGTTATAGCATTTACTTTGAGGTCTATTTTATCAGATATAAATCTCACAACCTAAATTTTTCTCATTTCTATTTGCCTGAAAAAATGTTTTTCCATCCCTTCACTCTCAATCTGTGTGAATCCTTTTCTCTGAGGTGGGTCTCTTGTAGACAGCAAATGTATGGGTACTGTTTTCTTAACCTTTCAGCTACCCTATGTCTTTTGATTGGTGCGTTTAACACATTTACATTTAATGATATTATTGACAAGTTCATGTTTGTTTTCATATTTTACCTTAGTGGGTTTTGGGGTGGTTTTTTTTTTTTTTGCCTTTCTTTTTCTTTTCTTTACAGCAGCCCCTCTAGCATTTCTTGCATTATTAGCTTGGTAATGGTAAACTCTCTTAGCCCTTTCTTGTCTGAAAAGCTCCTGATTCCACCTTTAATTTGTAATGATAGCCTTGCTGGGTATAATATTCTTGGATTCAGAATCTTGTTTTGCATCACTTTATATATTTTATTCCATTCCCTTCTGGCCTAGTGTGTTTCTGTTGAGAAGTCAGTAGATATTCTAATAGGAGACATCTTGTAGGTAACTTCCTGTCTCTCTCTGTCTCCCTTTAAGATTCTTACTTTGTAGTTAGTGTTTGACAATTTTATTATGATGTGTCTTGGTGTTGGTTTTTTGGGGGTTCAGCTTGTTTGGGACTCTGAGTATTTCTTGGACTTTCTTTTTTTTTTTTTTCCTCGCCAATATCGGGAAAATTTCTGTCATTATTTCTTCAAGTAGGTTTTCTATTCCTTCCTTTTCTTCCACTCCTTCCGGTATCCCAATTAAGCATATGTTGTTTCATTTTGTGTTGTCCCAAAGCTCCCTTAGGCTCTCTCCTTTTTTAAAGTCTTTTTTCCAGGTGTTGCTGTGTATGTGTGTTTTTTCCTACCTTGTCTTCTAATTCACTGATGTGGTCCTCAGCCTCTTCTAGTATACTGTTTAGGCCTTCCATTGTGTTCCTTATTGCAGCTATGTCATTCTTCATCTCCTCTTGGTTTTGTTTCATGTTGATGACATTCTCATTCAGCTTCTTATAGTTCTCATTGAATTGTGTGATATTGTTGTTGAGTTGTGTGTACTTGTTTTCCATCTGTTTAAACATCCTTAAAACCATTACTCTGAATTCTTTGTCTGAAAGGCTGCTCACTCCAATTTCACCTAGATCGCTTTCTGGTGATTCCTCTTTTTTTTCCTTTGGAGATTGCTTTTACATCTTCCCATGTTTTCCTGTATTGTTTTAATTGTAGATCCAATTGTTTTACTACCCAAGTTTTTTTGGAGGAAGGATGGTGCTACTGGTGTATTCGCTCAGATCTCCTGTGTTTGTTAATTTATTGAAGTTTCCTACTTGAGCTAGTTGGGTTCTCTTGATGTAGATCTGCGAGCTTGAGCAGCACAACTGTGGTATCTAGAAGTCAGCAGCCGTGGAGAGGAGTGTCCCTATTTTTGCTGTTTTGCACTCTTAATTGCGATCACATGTGCCCAGCGGGAATACACAGTGGCACCAAGGACTCATTTGTTGGGGTGATACGTTTCAGGGGACTGCACTCTGGTGAAGCATGGCTGTGGTGTCCAGAGTTAAAAAATCACACCTGCAGGGGGTCCCAGTGCCTCCTAGGCACTGCTTAGGGGTGTCAACCTTGACACCCAAACGCTGGTCCACAAAGAGCTCCACAAACCAGATAGGAGAGCACACCACAGATGGGGTGACCAGAAGAAGCAAACACAGGGTCTAGGGTGCCACAGACGGTTCAACCCTTACAACACAAACACAGGGACTAGGATGCTTTGCACACTGGCGGGAAGGCACGCTGCAGAGTGGGGAACTTGCAGGCGGGGACTAGTGTGTAGCCTCAGCTGAAACGTTGGCACACCCGAAACTGTGGCAAGGCCAAAACCATGGTGCTCACATACTCGGTGGCCTGTGCACACTCGGTGACCTGGGAGATTGCAAGCCTGGATCTATGTGTGGCCACTGTTGCAGCCATGCCGATATCACTGGGGAGGAGGTGGTTGCACTCACTACTTTGGAGGCGAACATCCCTGGGTCCATGAGAATGCAGGGTCCGTGGGTCTTCGGGACTTTGGCTGGAGTGGAAGTTGGGTTGCAAGGCAGTTTCAATGCCTCTCTGGCTGGTGATGTTGGTGAGTCCTCCCCAAAAAGGCCGTTTTTTTCCTTCAAGAAAGCTTGGGCTCCACGCCCGAGTCCTGCAGTCCAAGGAGTGAAAGACGCGATAGAAGTCTCTTCTTGTCCAAGAGAGCCTGGAGTGCTAGCCCCCCACTGCTCCCATGAGATTCAACTGTCCCTCCCTCAATCACACACCCACCACACACACTCATACACTCTCCTTTGTCCCCTACTCACTTCCTCTCCCTCACCTCTGTCTTGCCAGCTGCCATCATCCACAACTCTTCTCTCTTAGTTTTTATTGTAGTTTATTTCCAGTTTTATGCCACTGTGATCCGAGAAGATGCTTGATATAATTTCTATCTTCTTGAATTTGAAGAGACTTTTTTTGATCCAACTATGGTCTTTGAAAATGACCCATATGCACTTGAGAAGAATGTATATTCTGTGGCTTTGGGGTGAAATGTTCTGAATATGTCAATTAATTCCATCTGGTCTAGTGAGTCATTTAGGATTGATGTTTCTTGCTGATTTTTTGTTTAGAGGATTTGACCAGAGATGTCAGTGGTGTATTAAAATCTCCTACTATGATTGTACTGCTGTCAATCTCTCCCTTGATATCTTCCAGGAGTTTTATTATGTGATTGGGTGCTCCTATATTGGGTGTGTATATTTTTACCAGAGTTATTTCTTCTTGTTGGATTGCTTCCTTTAGTATTATAAAGTGGCCTTCTTTATCTCTTGTTATGTCCTTCACTTTGAGATCTAATTTGTCAGATGTAAGTATTGAAACCCCAGCTATTTTTTTCATTTCCATTTGCCTGAGAAAGCGCCTTCTATACCTTCACCCTCAGTCTGTATGCATCTATTTTTCTGAGGTGGGTTTATTGTAAACAGCAGATACATGTGTCATGTTTTCTTATCCAATCAGCTCCCTATGTTTGTTGATCGGAGCATTTAATCCATTTACATTTAAAGTTATTATTGATAGGTACTTACTTGTCGCCATTTTTCTTCCTTACCCCTGTGTTCCTTTTTCCCTTCATATTTCTTTTTTTAACATTGCTTGCATTGCTTGCTTGGTGGTAATAAATTCCCTTAGTCCTTTTTTGTCTGTGAAGCTCCTGATTTCACCTTCAAGTTTGATTGCTAGCCTTGCTGGGTACTGTATTCTTGGATTCAGACCCTTCCTTTGCATGACTGTATATTTCATTCCATTCTCTTCTGGCCTGATGAGTTTCTGTTAATTAATCAGTCACTAGTCTGATGGGGGTTTCTTTGTAGGTAACTTTCTGTGTCTCTCTGGCTTCTTTTAAGATTCTTTGTCATTGGTGTTTGCCAATTTAATTATAATGTGCCTTGGTATTTGAGTTTTGGGAGCTTGTATTTTTACAAGAATATGACCACTTCTAGATTGTCCATTTTGTGGGAATAGAGTTTTCATAGTATTTTTTCGTAATTGTTTGTATTTCTGTAGGATCATTCATTACTTCACCTCTTTCATTTCTGTTTTGTTTATTTGGGTCCTCTCTCTTAGCTTCTTGGTGAGCCTGGCTAGAGGTTCATCAATGTTGTTTATCCTTTCAAAGAACCAGCTCTTGGTTTTTTGATCTTTTATATTTTTTATTGTTATGTCATTTATCTCCACTATGATCTTCATTATTTCCTTCCTTCTTCTTATGTTGGGCTTTTCTTCTAACTATTTCTAATTCTTTGAGTTGTAGGTTTAGATAATTTATTACCATTGTTTTTTTTTCTTTTTTTAAAATTAATTAATTAATTAATTTTACCTACTACCCTCCCCCAGCATTCCCCCCTAAGCCCTCCCCCAGTGCCTTGTATCCATTGGCTATACTTACATACATGCATATAAGTCCTTTGGTTGATCTCTTACAGGCGCCCCACGCCCCCAACCTCCCCTGCCTTCCCATTGTAGCATGACAGTCTGTTCATTGTTTCTTTGCCTCTGTATCCGTTTCCCCCTTACCCCACCACCCGACTATTTTCTTTAAAAACATTTTGCCTTTGTAGGCTAGGAATAAACTTATAAGATAAAAAAAAAATGTTTGAGTCTCAATTTCAATGTCCAATAGTTCTGAGTCTCAGTTTCAATGTCAAAAAATTCCTTATGTGTACACTTCATCAATGGTATCTGGATAGTGGACAAATGGTGGCAATGCTGGTCTGACCCTCTCTGGTTTGGTCCTAGGCATCCTGTAGAGATGCACAGCTGCTGACTGTTCGCATGGCAAGGTGTCAACAGTGTCTTCCATCTCTGGACTCTTTCTCCTCTTGTCTTCATGGTTGGCTCAGACCTGTCGATTTCTCTCTGTTGCAGGAGTCCACTTGGTCTTGGAGTTGTTTTCTAAAAATATATAAACAAATTCTCGACCAAAAGTTAATAAAGGAATCTTTTCTATAAAATTGACGTGGGATTCTTTTTTTTGCCTACTCGCTTTTCCTTTGGCTTATTTTGACACCATTTGTGTTTTTCATGGGTGTCTTGCTGTTAGTATTACAAATAAAAATTAATTTTCTGAAGTGAAAATTTTCTAGACCTAATTTACTTACCAGACATTTTTTCTTACATGATATTATTGTATTCTCCCCCTTATTTTTGATTAATGGAGAATTTTGTAAATTTTTTAATGCAATCTTGATAATTTTAAATTTAAATTTTTTTTTGCACACAAATATGCCTGTTTTATGTTCGTTGCATGTTAAGTAATTTTACCATGAGATGAGCTATCAATAAAAATTTTAATTAATACTTTAGAAACAGCTTTCTGTACAGTACACTTAAATTTTCTTGGTGTTTGCTTATTTCAGTTCGCCAATTTAATCTGAAAGCTTGATAACTCTTTTACGTCAAATTTAATACTCTACCAACAATCTTAGATTACCCAGCATATATTAGTGGAAAGGTTTATTTGTGTTCTTGAGTAGGCACTGAGCATTTCTAGTGCTAGGCTGAATTTAGATATAGGGGAACTGCTGTCGGTATGTTTCTGTTCATTACCTGGGTACTGATCTGAGCTGAGCATGGGAAACGAGGTATTCATGGGGGCAGGAGACCTCCCTCAGAAGGGGTGAAGGTTCAGACCCCTGCAAGGTTGGAGGGAGATTGAGCGTCTGTGCCCTACCTCTATTAACCCCCTAGTTCTCTCCTGATGGCCCCTCTGCGACTGTGCCTGTCTTAGGTTGTTCCTTCCCTGAGGAATCTTACCCATCTCTGGCTAACCAGTCATCCTCAAGTACCAAGCAGGGTGTTGTGAGGTTCGGTTTTGTCTCCCTGGTAGCCTATGCCCCTGTGGCCTCCACACCCGCACCTGCCTTGGGATCCCCTCGCCTGCTGGCAGGGCCCTGGCACTGATCACATATCTCAGGGAATTCAGGTTTCTTCTCCAGGGAGGGCCCAGATCACACCATTTGGTGAGAGGCTGATACATTATACCAGCCACCTCGACGCTTCAACCTCAGCTTGAATAGAGAGCTCAGGCTACAGCCGAGGGCCCTTGGGTTATGAGAAGAGAGTCTGTCTTGGTAAAAGAGGAAAGAGGGACCGATATAGAATGCTCAATTGCTTTCCCAGTGTCTTAATTCCTTCTGAAAGGGATTAAATCCTTTCATGTCCTTTTTTAAATTGCTGCTAAACATTCAAAGAGTTAGTTTGTAATTTTATTTGGGATAGTTGTACAATATGCTGTTGTGAAATATCAAAAATTAAATGACATTGTAGAATAATATCATGTAAGGATATTCTTTGCTCTAGGCCATAGAAATTCAATTTCTAACTGGCTGTCAATTTCTTTTTGTAATTTTAAATAAACTTTTTCAGAGAGGCAAAACACAGATTACTTACCTTAGCTCAAGAGGCCAAATATATTGACTTTCAATTATAATCCTTACGATATTTGAAGGAAACTTCTCTTTTTTTCCTTCCCAAGTGATTTTCATGTTACAGAGTTTCATTTAAAAATCTCTGTCTCATGAAACAATTTATCTTAAGGTTATGTTTCCTTTTTCTTTTCTTTTTTTCTTTTTTGAGGTAGGATTGTAGAGGTATCAATTTCCCTCTCAAAAGTGCTTTCACTGTGTCCCATAGCTTTCAGATTGGTTTGTTTTCATTGTCATTTGTTGCCATGCTGTTTTTTATTTCTTCTTTGGTCTCTTCGGTAATCCAATCGTTATTTAATAATATTCTATTTAGCCTCCACATGTTTGATTCAAAATATTTTTTGTTGTAATTGATTTCTAGTTTTATTCCATTGTTATCTGAGAAGATGCTTGATATGGTTTCTATCTTCTTGAATTTGAAGAAACTTTGCCTGTGTCCCAATTTTTGATTTGTCTTTAAAAATGACCCAGGTGCACTTGGGAAGAAAGTATATACTGTGGATTTGGGGTGAAATATTCTGAAGATGTCAATTAATTCCATTGTTTAGTGAGTCATTTAGGATTGATATTTCTTGACTGATTTTTGGTTTAGATGATTTGTCCAGTGGTGTTAGTGAGGTATTAAAGTCCCCTACTATAACTCCATTGCTGTCAATCTACCTTTTGATATTCTCCAGGAATTTTTTTATGTATTTGGGTGCTCCTGTATTTCATATACGTTTACCAGAGTTATATCTTCTTGTTGAATTGCTCCCTTTAGTATCATGAAGTGACCTTTCTTATTTCTTGTTTTGGTCTTCACTTTGAGGTTTAATTTGTCAGATGTGAGTATTGCTATTGCAGTGCTATCCCAGCTTTTTTTTTTTTTTCCATTCACCTGGAAAACTATTTTTCATCCCTTTGTTCTGAGGTGGGTTTTCTGTAGGTAGCAGATATATGGGTCAGGTTTTCTTATCCACTATATATTTATTTTGGGGCATTTAATCCATTTACATTTAAAGTGATTATTGATAGGCACTTGATTTCCACTATTTTTATTCTTTATATCAGTGTTCCTTATTGCCTTCCAATTTCTTCTTTTTACAGTAGACCCTTTAGTATTTCTTGCATTGCTGGTTCAGTGGTAATAAACTCTCTTACTCCTTTTTTATCTGTGAAGCTTCTGATTTCACCCTCAATTTTGATTGATAGCCTTGCTGGGTACAATATTTTTTTATTCAGAACCTTGCTTTTCATGACTTTGTATATTTCCTTATATTCTCTTCTGGCCTATTGATGTGTTTCTGTTGAGAAATCTGTCAATAGTCTGATGGGTGATCCTTTGTAGGTAACTTTCTCTCTCTCTGGGAGTCTTTAAGATTCTTACTTTGTCATTGGTGTTTTCCAATTTCATTATAATGTATCTTGGTTTTGGTCTTTTGGGGTTCATCTTGTTTGGGACTTTGTGAACTTCTTGGACTTGTATGAGTTTTTTCTTTGTTATATCAGGGAATTTTTCTGTCATTATTTCTTAACACAGATTTTCTATTCCTTGCTCAGTTTTCTCTTCTTCTGGTACCTCTATTATGAGTATGTTGTTTTATTTCTTGTCATCCCAAATTTCACTTAGGCTATCCTCCTGTTTTTAAGATTTTTTCCTAGATGATGCTCTGCTTGGGTATTTTTCCTACCTTGTTTTCTAACTCACTAATGTGGTCCTCTGATTCTTCTAAGCTACTGTTAATCTTTTCTATTGAGTTCTTTATTGCAGTTATGTCATTTTTTTTTCACTTCTTTTTGGTTCTTCTTCCCAAATTGTTGAATTTGTCTTCTGTCTTTTTCAGCAACCTATGACCAGGTCTCTGAATTCTTTCTCTGACATATTTCTTTCTTCCATTTAATTTCCTTCCTGTTCTGGTGATGCCTCCTTTTCTTTTGTATGTGGGCTGTTTCTTTGTCTCCCTGTAATCACTCCTGTATGGGTGATTGGTTATGTAGCTCTCTCTCTCCTATATTGACTTAAAGGCACAAAGTACAACACAACGAGCTACAATGCACAAGGCACCAAACATAAATGTATTTATGATACTAAAAACCCCAAATAAAGGTGACCTCCAGAGAAAAGAGAATTAGGGTATAAAAAAAAAGAGTACAAAAATGATATTGAGAAAAGGGAAAATGTAAGAGAAAAAAAAAAGGAAAGAAAGAAAAGGGGGAAACATATATATATATGGGAAGAAAACCCCAATAAAACATCAACTAATCCAAAAATTGCAAGCAACAAATACCCAGAGATGAATGCAAACTATAAACAACAACTAATCCAAACAAATGCAAACAATAAACTCTCATACAACAAATACCCAAATGAATCTGAAGAGGAAGAGTTTATTTCCAAAAAGTAAGGTCAAGGAATTGAATAAATAGAGATAGAGCCACAATTCCGATAGAGGAGGTAGAAAGAGAATGAGTGTATAGGAAGAAAAATAAAAAACTAAATACAAAAAAGGAAAAAAATATATATGTATCTTACCTAATAATAGACAAACATGTAAATTGACTGTACCTCTGATATGCCCACAGCCAATCAGAGTAATATGCAAATTAACCCAACAAAGATGGTGGTTAATTTGCACACATAGGTGCCAGTGGCTTGGGTCCTGGGAACATCTTTGGCACCCAGGTCACTCTGAGGTAGACAACGCATGGGCCCTGACCAGCCTGGAAAGGTCCTGAGCCAAGGGGCCACTGAGAAGGGATGAACCTGTGATCAGAGCCAAGGGGGTTCCCTACTAGAGGTTTTAGGCTTGGGAAGGGGCTGTGTTGGTGATCATAGGAAGCTGTGGGGCTCCTGCTCAGACCCTGAGGTGTCAGGCCTGAGAGGGAAAACTGGGTGTGGGGAGTGGCTGCCCACGCCCGAGGTTTTAGGCCCAGGCAGGGGCAGAGCCAGTAATCAGAGGGAACTGGGGTGCCTTCCCAGGCCTAAAGCTTCAGTTAGAGTCTTTAGGCCCAGGCAAGGGAAGGGGCTGAGCTAGTGATTGGAAGGACCTGGGGGGGCCTCAGCACAGGCCCTGAGGCTATAGGCCTAGCCAGAGGTGGAGCCAGCAATTCAGCAATTGGAGGGAGCTTGGGGACCTCTGCCCTGACCCTGAGGCTTTAGACTGGGCAGGGGCAAATCTGACAATTGTAAAGAGCTGGGCGGCCTCTGCTGAGTCCCTGAGGCTTTTAGGTATGGGCAGAGGCAGAGTTTATGATCAGAGGGAACTGGGGGCTCCTGCGCCCGGCCCAAGGCTTTAGGCTTGGGCAGGGGGAAGCCCGTGATCAGAGCGGGCAGGGCCCAAGCCAGTGATTGGAGGGAACTAGGAGGCCCCTGCCCGGGCCCTGAGACTTTAGGCTTGGGCAGGGGTAGAGCCTGTGATGAGAGGGGGCAGGGGCCGAACCAGTAATTTGAGGGAGCTGGGGGCGGGGGACGTGCTCAGGCCCTGAGGCTTTAGGCCTGAGAGGATGGAGGCAGAGATCAGAAAGAGCTGGGGTGCCTCTGCCTAGGCCTAAAGCCTGGGCCAGAGGTATTAGGCCTGAGTAGGGGCAGAGTTGGCGATTGGAGGGAGCCTAAGGACCCCTACCTAGGCCCAAAGCTTTGGTAAGAGGCTTTAAGCCTAGACCTAGGTAGGGGCTGACCTGGTGATCAGAGGGATCTGGGGGCCCCAAACCAGGCCCTGAGGTTTTAGACCTGGGCAGGGGCAAAGCTGGTAATCGGAGGGAGCTGGGGGGCCCCTGCCCAGGCCCCGAGCTGGGGATTGGTGTAAACTACAGAGAAAACACCTTTTCTGATCTCTCATTGGCTAAGCTCCCCGTATGCCACTGGTAATATTCTTATCCAAAAACGTGATATAGGGTTTTCCCATCATACTCCTGGAGAAAAAAATGAAGGTCCACTGCTGCAGGACTAGGAAATATCATATCCTGCCCTCGCCAGTTGGCTCGGCTCAGTGGATAATGTCTCGGCTGACCACAGAGTCTGGATTTGATTCTCATCTAGAACATGTACCTAGGTTGCAGGAGGTAACCAATCAAAGTGTTCCTCTCATTTTGATGTTTCTCTCTGTCTCTCCCTTTCTCTTCCACATTCTCTAAAGAAATCAATGGAAACATATCCTCAGGATAAAAAAAAAAGAAAGAAAGAAATGTCATAGCCTATGAAAGACACATCTTGAAAATGCCAAAGAAAGTTGTCATTTTTTCATGGTGAAGGGACTGGTGTCTGTGTTGATGAAAACACCTTGGTGGCTTTGGTGACTGGCAGTGGCTGCAGCAGCTAGGTGATGGGGCTGGTGCCTTACCCTGATCAGCCTGGTCACCTCCCACAAAGAGAGGCCAAACTGCAACTTAGCCATCAGTAGGACATCCCTTGAAGGCTCCCAGTATGTGATAAGGGCCAGGCTGGGCTGTGGGACTCCCCCCCATGCGTGAATTTCATGAATGGGGTCCCTAGTGTGAGTGCACTGGGATTTCATGAATCGGGCCCCTAGTGTGTGTGTGTGTGTGTGTGTGTGTGTGTGTGTGTGTATGTATATATATATATATATATATATATATATATATAAATTTTCCCCTTCTTTAATCTATTTATGTATTCATTAATTATTGGAATAGGAGGATAGAAAGTAGATAGTCCTGAGTTGGTGATTGGAATTAGTTAAGCTATTAGTATAAGAAGACAACAAGTGAGGAGAGGAAAAACAGAAGCCAAAAAAAAGGGGGGGGGGGAACAAGCAAACAAACAAAACCCCAAACTAATCAATAATCGAACAAACAAAAACAACAAGACAGAAAGAAAAAAGCAAAACAAAGACAAAAAGAAAAAAAAAGAAAGAAAAAATTTGGATAGTGAACAGAGAGAAGAGAGAAGTATACATGAACTTGGAGCAGATTAGCATAAATTAGATGTATAAGTAAGATCAGTTTTTAACAGGGGTAAAAAGAAAGGATAAGAAAAACTAAAACAGGAACAGTGTAAGAGAAATGACAAAAAAAGGGAAAAGTGAGAAAGAGTGTTGGCATAAAGAAAAAATTGAGATAGAGTAAAGTAATGCTAATGGAAAAATGAAAATAGAATGTAGAACACTAATCCCAAAATAAAATACAATAAAAAAAATAAAATAAAACTTAAAAGTGTAAAATAATAGTAATAATTAAAAATAATAAAAAAGGTAAAATCAAGTGAGAAAAAAAATAGTTTCTTAAGTAAAAGATAAAAAATAAAAATGTGCAGTAGTGAAGGTCATTCACTTCCTCTACTGTTCTGTTTGGCACATCTGTTTCCCGTCAGGTAGTTAGGACAGTATTGAAGTTCCCTGCAATCCACAACTTCTCTGTCATAAGCCACAACCCTATTTTAAAGCAGGTGGAATGTCTTTGTTTTTCAGTCTGCCTTTAGTTGTATTTACATAAGAGTCAATTTGTGATACAATTCCTGGGTGATATCCAGGGTGAAAAGGCCTCTCTACTCAGCATTTAGATTTTGCTTTCCCTGCTGCACTTAATATGGGGTTTGATTATTAATTATCCAGAGCTGGTTTTCTGTTCATCTCTCCCCACTCTGATCTCCAGTTCCACAAAAACAACTTTACTCTGTAGTCTCTGTGAGTGTTTTTAATTGGAAGTTCCTATGTGCTGGGCTTTGTCATCAAAAGCAAGGATTTAAAAAGTAAAAAAAGCCAGAGTAAACATGTGGACTTGCAATTTTTTTCCCACCTCTGCACATGTCTCTGCACATCTCTTTTTTCCCTGACACTGTGCAGCTGGTATACTGGTAGAACTTCAGGCTGCCTTTCTGGGTCCAGCCCAACTGTGGGTTGATTTCTAGAGCTCCCTTCTGCCAGAAGCCCTGTGGACCCCCTTCCACATTCAAAGACTACATCAACCCCAATGGCAGTGGATTTTATGGGGTGCAGTCTTCCTCTGAGACTCTAAAACCTGCTTCATGTGTTTCTCTCTCCAGCCGGGATCCCAGACTTCACCTTCCTCAAGGTGATATCTGATCTTTCTGTCTATGAATTGTCTCACTAGCTATGTTTAATTTGCCAATTCCAGGTGGGTATTGATCGATTCATCTCCTCCTTCTATATTCTCTGTGAGAAGCTGCAGGGTTTGTCTACATCCTGCCTGCTTCTCCATGCCCCACTTGCTTCCCTCCCTCTTCTGCAGCTTCACCTGCTTCCTACCCTGCCTACTTCCCTCCCTTCTCCACAGCCCTGCCTGTTTACCTTCCTTCTCTGCAGCTCCACATGCTTCCCTCCCTTCTCTACTGCCCCACCTGCTTCTTTCCTATCTCCGCTGTCCCAACTGCTTCCCTCCCTTTTCTGCAGCCCCTTCTGCTTCTCTCCCTTTTCTGAGCCCAGCTTGCTTGCTTCTCTGCAGCTTCCTTCCCTTCTGCAGTGCTTGGCTTCCTTCTACACTGTCTTCAGTCTTCATTCTGCACCAGGATATGCAAATTAACTTCCATCTTGGTTTGGTTAATTTGCATACTTGCTCCTGATTGTATGGTGGGTGAGGCTTGTGGGTGTAGTAGTGGTATGGTCAATTTGCATGTTTCTCTTTTTTTAGATAGGATACCTTACAAAACTTCACTCCCAGAATTACCTTCCTCAAGTCAACTTGTAACAAGGCAGCTAGGGAGGTCCTTTTAGAGGTCATATTTTATCAGTTATCTGTTGTCCCTGCAACTAGCTGCAAATGATTCTACTTTCACTAAGATTAAGACCAAAACCTTTGTGAAAGCCCACAGGATCTACTCCCCATTCACCTCCTCACTTGTTCTGCCTTAGCCACACACCTTTCCTTGCTGTCTTCAAACATTCCAGATGAGGCTGGAACTTTTCCTCTGCAGATATCTCTACCTTGCTCAAGTTTTTGATTAAATGTCATCAACTCATAGAGGCCTACTCTAATCATCTATTTAAATTCTAGCTTGCACTCTAGCCCCCATCCTGTATTCTCAACCTCCTCCCACTGCTCTAGTTTTCTTTCCTATGGTGCTCACTTGGTAATATATCTCATGTTTGTTGCTAATGTCTGCCATTTCTAGAATAGAATGTAAGCTGTGAGGGCAGAAGCTTTGCTTTGTTCACTCATATATTTTAAGCACCTGGAACAATGCCTGCCATATTGTAAGTACTTGTTAGATATTTGTTGAACAAATAAAGGTCAAGGAGTATGATGGTGACCACCGAGGTTCTCTTGAATGACACTGTGTGGATGACACTTTTCTTTGCCTACAGAGGCCTGCCTGGCCACTGTGACAGTATTTTGTCAGAATGTTCCTAACAAGCCTTTTCTCTCCTACCTCACCAGGCACAAAATTATTTTCAAAATTGAAAATCTTTTCTCTAACAAGGGCTTTCAGTAACAAAGAGAACATAAAAAGTTACAGGGTATTTTACTTAATTATCTCACACAAGCCAAGAACCAACTTGCACTCTATTCATTGTGCAACTGAAACATGAAATGCCAACCAGCAAACACATGACTACAAAGGCTTCCACATGACTACAAAGGCTTCCACCATAAGAACCATGTTCTGAAGCTCACTCTTGTTTCCCCTCTAGATATGACATTTATAATTAAATTGGCTTAACAAAGCTTTGTCAACAGTAGAGTTTGGCCCATTTTTTTGCTGTTAGACATGCAACTCTGAATGATGTTTCTGTGGCTTATGACTCTTTCCAATTTTGGGCTGAATTTGTCAATTTTGAACTGAAAAGTAGTATTTTGTACTATTCTAGAAAAAAAATCAAATGTCTTACCACAAAAGATAAAAGAAGATTCCCTCCTCATTCTGAAGACAAAGATAAAGTATGATGCCCTCCTCTGACATGTTTCCTAATGGATGATGTCCTGCAAGAGGTGGACTGGTGATGGCAGAATTTCAGATACTTTCCCTTTCTTTTTTTTTAAATATATGTTATTGATTTTTTACAGAGAGGAAGGAAGAGAGATAGAAAGTCAGAAATATCGATGAGAGAGAGACATCAATCAGCCGCCTCCTGCACGCCCCACTGTGGAGATGTGCCTGTAAGCAAGGTACATGCCCCCAACCAGAATCGAACCCGGGACCTTTCAGTCCGCAAGCCAACGCTCTATCCACTGAGCCAAACTGATCTCGGCAGATACTTTCCCTTTCTGTGATTGTTATTCACGTGGACTCACCTGCCTGGCCACCAGAACCACACCCCATGTTCTCACGAGAGACTGGTTTGCTGCCTAAAGGTGCATTACTTGAAATTACAGTATTTGCAATACTATTTCCATCTCTACTTTTTTGTTCCAATAAACCACTTTTGAATTATTGACCAATTTTATGAAGTGTGATGACACAATTGTAAGAAACAAAATCTATATATGACAAACGTAAACAACAATGCCCATTAAAAGGAGAAAATTCATGAAATAAGATGAGATTTGCCCTGTTAACTGGAGTAGCTAACTGAAGAGGAATTGGGGCAAAGTGACCAACAACATCCTTATCAGACCAGAACAAACTTTAAAAATAGAAGGATTTTTGTGAAAATCACAGTGAATATTACATGACAGAATCAAATGGTTCTGCTACTTTATCTCTGAAGTGGCCAGCAGACACCTGGAGTTGGCTAGAAATGCACGACCTCAGGTCCCATCACAGACCTTCAGAATCTGCATCTGCATTTTAAAGAGACCCTCAGGGCATTCAAATGTCCAGTGAAGTTTGAGAAGCAGTTCTCTGGACATCTGTTATGTGACTAAGATGGCAGTCAGGAGAGTGTCCTTTCTAAATAGAGAATAGAGCAAAAGGTTTGCAGGTCTTCCAGGGTGGCCACCTCCGCTGACTATAGCAATAGCCATCTCTTCATTTACATCTGGTGCAGAGGGTTGAAAACAGGGGTAGCTCCTGAAGGTTTCACCAGGAAAAGGGGTGCACTTGGAGGAGTGGAGCCAAGGTTGAGCAGCCAGAGTTTGGCTAAATTCTGATGCAGTTATCTCAGATTTAATGTTATGAAAAGGGGACAATTGGAGTGATTTGGTGGATGACGTTTGAGGCCACAGAGGCTTGAAGGGAACAGTTATTTTTTTCTCCTTTTGTTTAGGCAGCGTGGCTCTCAAATGTGCTGCATTTGATGGAGATTTATAACTTAATGATTCACAGGTTTTTCAAGTTAGTGCTTTTCTAGCTGGACAGTGGTATCTGCAAACCATGTAGCTATAGCTGGGGGATGAAAATTAGATCACAAATGACCACACTATTTCTGTCACCTTCTGGTTACTTTTTATCCCATATGTTCCTTATGGCCCCAGCAAACCTAGTACCACCTTCAGACCCTAAAGTTCCCCTTCCCATAAACACCACAGCTTGTTCCTGCTTTTTCTTGTCCCTGGAGTGTCTTCCTAACATTCCATCCAAAAAAAAAACAGTTCCTCTGGGAAGCCTTTGATGATTGTCTGTGACTGGATAACATCTCTCCCTTCTAGAAGCCCCTTAGTAATTCCCAATCTGTGCTGCACATTAGAATCATCTGGGAAACTTTAATAAATGCTGACATTCAGGTCACAACCCTGATCAATTCAGTAAGAGTTGCTAGGGGTAGGGCATAGGCAGCAGTAGTTTGTAAATCTGTCCAGGTATGTACAATGTTAATCCAGGATGGAGAACTAGTACCATAGTCCTGTTCCTGTTAGGGTTTACTTAAGCCTAACTTTGGGATGGATTACATAAGAGACCACTATTTTCACTTCACCCTAAGGCCCTGATTGGGAGATCTCAAGTCAAGAAAATTTTATTTCTGTATCCCTGATAGCATCTCGCAGATAGCTCATTGAATCCCAACATTATTTCTCCCTCCATCATTGATCTTGCTGTGAGGCCCTTGGGTGACCACTAACTCAGAGCAGAGGATTAGTAGCTACTGCTGCTCTTGTTGCCACCATCACATCCACTCTCTTGTATATATGATATGCAAAGTGTCCCCTCAGGAGTTCAACCAGGACAGTGAAGTTTAATCACTCACTATGATGTGAGCTGACCACCAGGGGGCAATGCAGAATGAAGGAAGGCCCTAGCCCAGAGCTGGCAGCCAGGGGAAGGAAGGCCCCTGCCAGCAGCCAGCAGCTGGAAGGAAGGCTCTGGCTGGCAGCCAGAAGGCCTCAATCATCCCTGATCACTAGCCAGGCCTAGGGACCCTACCCATGCTTAAATTTAGTGCACCAGGCCTCTAGTATCTATATGTGCTGAGACCAGGACAGCAAAACTAGAGTATTCTAGAGTCATTATCATTAAGCAAGGATTCTACTCTGCTAGAAAAAAAAAAGTGTGCTTAAGTTTATAGATGGCTAGAAACTTCTTTTTGTTCAGAAAGTTTTAGTTTGAATTATCTATGGCTACATAAAAAAATACTGTAAAATTTGAGATGAAACAAACACATGATATAATTTAATTATCCTGCTTTCTGTGAATCAGGAATTTGAGAGTGGCTTCATTGCATGGCTCTGTCTCTCATTAAGCTGCAGACAAAACTTAAACTGAGACTATGGTGGCCAAAGGCCTCATTCCCATGGCAAAAATTGCTGCTGGTTTTGGCAAGAGGCCTCAATTATTTGTCACATGACCTCCACATGACTGCTGGAGTGTCTTCAGGATAGGGCAACTGATTTCCCACCAGAGTGAAGATCCAAGAGAGGAAGACATAATTTGAAATTTTTTTTAAATTATGTACTTACTAGTAGCCCTGTGCAAGAATCCGTGCACCAGTAGCTCACTGCCACCTTCTAGTAACTCTCTGCCCACTGTCCCACTCTTCTGTAGCTCTCCTGTCCCCTCTCCCGGCCCCTTATAGCTTGCTGTCCTGACTCCTCCTGTAGTTCTCCACCACCTGCTTGTAGCCAGTAGTTCACTTCTACTCTCTTGTAGCTCTCTGCTCACTGCCCTACTCTCTTCTTGCTCCCTTTCTCCCACCCCCTCATAGCTTGCTGCCTGCCCCCTTCTGTAGCTCTCTGCCACCCACTTTCAGCTTGCTGCCCCACCCTCCTGCTGATCCATGATCCTGGTCATTACGCACTCGGTCGTTATGTTTTATGGTGTAAAGACCATTTGCATATTACATCTTCATTGTACAGGACTAGTGGCCTGGTGCACAAAACTCATGCAATTTAAAAGAGAATTAATTAGAGAAAATATTTTAATATTGCTATTTCCCCTTTCTCTATAGTAGAAGTGTGAAAGATGAAAGGAAATGAATAAAATGTATTTGAAAATAACACACGATTTTATTAATAAATAAACAATAACAAAATAATATAAAAATAAACACATGATATAAAACAGCAAAAACATAATAGAAAAACAACATGGATGCAAACAATAACTGATAAAGTGATTAAACTTATTCCTTTTAAAAAAAAATTTTTTTTACAGAGAGTTAGAAACATCATTGAGAGAGAGACATCGATCAGCTGCTTCCTGCACAGCCCCTACTGGGAATGTGCCCACAACCAGGATACATGCCCTTGACTGCAATTGAACCTGGGACCTTTCAGTCAGCAGGCCAATGCTCTATCCGCTGAGCCAAACTGGTTTCGGCTGATTCTAATATTCTAATATTTCCCTGTATACTACATTAAGAGTGAAAACACTTTCAGAGTGCTTGATTAGTTTCCCTTGAGATGAAGTATTTACAACTTTAATTTTAACATCACATGCTCTTTGAACTCAAGGGAAAGCAACATATAACTGACCATGTACAAAAACGGGTTTAGGTAGGAATATTCCTAATCTTCCTAGAGTTTGTCCTTGTGATTTATTAATAGTTATCACAAATGCTGGCGTCACAGGAAACTGTCGTTGAATTAATTTAAATGGGAGGCCAGTGTCAGATAGGGACAAATCAATTCTTGGAATCAGAACAACCTCTCCCTCTGCAGATCCTATTAATACTTCAGCTTCGATTATGTTAGGCCATAATCTTTTGATAATAAATCTAGCACCATTACAAAGACCCCATTTACTATTAAGATTTCTCAATAGCACGATGATGATTGCACCCACTTTCAATTTTAATTTATGACACTGCATTCCCAACAGAGTAATACTATTAAGAAATTTGATGGGGGAAATTTTTTCTTTTAGCATCATTTGTTGAGTCAATGGAATCATCACTCAAATAGATGTGACAATCTCCATCAAGTATATTTAAAATTTCATCATTTAATTTTTGAATGTGCTCATTTTTTGGACAAAGAATCACATGTTTAGATATATTTCAATATTATCTATAGATAAACTATTTCCAAAAGTAACTTCAATAATAGATCTGTTACAAATCATTTCATGGAGAATTTCAATAATATCCATTCCTAAATAAAAACTGCTATCAAGTTTGCCATCTCCAAGTTTTACTAAACCTTCATTATAAGCAGAATCCTCTGATTTCATATTTGTTTTAAGACACAACTTAATGATACATCCTCAAACACTATAGTACTTTAAACTTGTTTGTGCTATGGCTGATCACATAGCATGCAGCACAACACTGAGACATTGTTGAAATCCCCTTCAAAAAGGAGAACTTTCCCACCAAATGGAAAATTCATATTCAAAATTTCTGTTAGTAATCTGTCTATGGTATTTATAGCATGACTGTATACCATGGTGCATTCATCAATAATAAGAAGTTGGGTTTTTTTAATGGTTTTAGCAACTTCAGTCTTTATATTCAGTCTATAAATTGAAGTTTTATTTAATGGAATTGGTGATTTATATTGGGAATGAAAATTCTTTCACCAAGAAGTAAATTTGCAGCAATTACTGTAGATGCTGAGGGTAAAACAATACCACCATGACTCTAATATAATGTATTAAAACTTTATACAGATATGTTTTTTCCACTACTACCTGGACCACCCAAGAAAAAGAATTTGGGATGTAAAGTTTGATCTTCAATGGCTGAAGTTATACTCTAACAGGCTGCCAACTTTTCTTTTTTTTTTTATTGTGTTACATGTATACATATCTTCCCATTGCCCCCCACCCCTCCCTATTCTATTCCATTGGTCTATAGGCCTGTTCTTGTGCCTATGTCGTCTTTTGAAAAGTATCTATTTAGATCTGTTGCCCATTTTTTGATTGGATTGTTTATCTTCCTTTTCTTAAGTTCTATGAGTCCTGTAACTGTTGGAGATTAAACCCTTATCATTGATAACATTGGCAAATATAATCCCTCATGCAGTGGGCTTTCATGTTGTTCTGTTGATGATTTCTTTTGATTTTTATTTTAATGTAGTCCCATGTGTTTGTTTTCTCTTCAGTTTTAATTGCCCCAGCAGTATCAGTGAAGAAATTGCTTCTGCATATGTCTGAGATTTTGCTGCCTGTGCATTCGTCTAGTATTTTTATGGTTTCCCATCTTATGTTTAAGTCCTTTATCCACTTTGAGTTTATTTTTGTGTATGGTGTAAGTTGGTGGTCTAGTTTCATTCATTTTTTATGTGTCTATCCAATTTTCCTAATACCACTTATTGAAGACACTGTCTTGACTCCATTGTATATTCATGATTCCTATCTCAAATATAAATTAATTGGGTCAACTTCTGGGTTCTCTGTTCTATTTCATTGGTCTATATGTCTGTTCCTGTGTCAGTACCAGGCTGTTTTGAGAACAGTTGCTTTGTAATAGAGCTTGAAATCTGGTATTGAGATCCCACTTACCTTATTCTTCTTTCTCAGAATTACTGTAGCTATTCATGGTCTTTTTTTGTTCCAGATGAATCTATGAAGAATTCTTTCTAGGTCTGTGAAATATGTTGTTGGTATTTTAATGGGTAGTGCATTGAATCTATAGATTGCTTTGGGTAGTATGGAGATTTTAATGATGTTGATTCTCCCAAACCATGACCATGGTATGCTATTCCATCTGTTAACATCTTCCTCTATCTCTTTTTTCAGTGTCCTGTAGTTTTCTGCTTATAGGTCTTTTACCTCCTTAGTTAAGTTTATTCCTAGGTATCTTAATTTTTTTGGTACGATGGTAAATGGGATTGCTTTTTTAGTACCTCTTTCTGTAATTTCACTATTAGTGTATAGAAATGCCACAGACTTCTTAGCATTAATTTTGTATCCTGCTACATTGTAGAATTCATTAATTAAGTCAATTAGTTTTGGAATGGAGTCCTTTGTTGTTGTTTTTTATGTACAGTATCATGTCATCTGAAAATAAGGAGAGCTTTACTTCTTTTACAATATGGATACCTTTTATTTCTTCTTTTTGTCTACTTGCAATGGCTAATACTTCCAGTACTATATCAAACCGGAGAGGTGAGAGTGGGCATTCCGGTCTTGTTCCTGTTCTTAGGGGAAATGGTTTTAGTTTTTGCCCAGTGAGTATGATGTTAGCTGTGGATTTATGGCATATGGCTTTTATGATATTCAGGTATGCTCCTTCTATTCCCACTTTGCTGAGAGTTTTTATCAAGAAAGGGTGTTAGATTTTGTCAAATGCTTTTTCTGCGTCAATTGGTATGACTATGTGATTTTTATCTCTCAATTTGTTTATGTAATATATCAAGTTTATTGATTTGCGGATATTGTACCATCCCTGCATTCCTGGGATGAATCCTGCTTGGTCATGTTGTATGATCTTTTTTATGTACTGCTGGATCTGATTTGCTAGAATTTTGTTGAAGATTTTGGCATCTATGTTCATGAGAGATATTGGCCTATAATTCTCTTTCATTGTATTGTCTATATCTGATTTTGGTATTAGGGTGATGCTGGCTTCATAGAAGGTGTTTGGAAGTGTTCCTTCTTCTTGAATGTTTTTGAATAATCTAAGGAAGATAGGTTTTAATTCTTCCTTGAATGTTTGGTTAACTCTCCTGTGTAGCCATTTGGTCCCAGGCATTTATTTGCTGGAAGCTTTCTGATGACTGCTTCAATTTCTTCCATAGTTTTTGGACTATTGAGATGTTTAGATTCCTCCTTGTTGAGTTTTGGAAGGTTATATTTTTCTAGGAAAATGTCCATTTCTTGCAGGTTGTCCAATTTGTTGGAATAGAGTTGTTAATAGTATTTTTTAACAATCCTTTGTATTTCCACAGGGTCTGTTGTGATTTCTCCTCTTTCATTTCTGATTTTGTTTGTTTGGGTCTTCTCTCTTTGCTTCTTGGTGAGCCTTGCTAGAGTTCCATAAATCTTCTTTATCCTTTCAAAGAACCAGCTCTTGGTTTTGTTGATCTTTTGAATTGTGTCCTTGGTCTCCATGTTGTTTATCTCCGCTCTGATCTTTACTATTTCCTTCCTTCTGCATACACTGGGCTTATCTTGTTGCTCTCATTTTAGCTCTTTGAGTTGAAGGGTTAGGTAATTTATTACCATTGTTTCCTGTTTTTTGCAGTAGGCGTGTAGGTCTATGAACTTCCCTCTCAAGACTGCTTTCACTGTGTCCCATAATTTTTGTATTGTTGTGTTGTCATTGTCATTTGTTGCCATGATGTTTTTTATTTCTTCCGTGATCTCTCTGGTTACCCAGTCATTGTTTAATAGCATGCTGTTTAGTCTCCATGTGTTTGATATCTTTGGATTGTTTTTATTATAGTTGATTTCCAGTTTTATGCCACTGTGTTCTGAGAAAATGCTTGGTATGATTTGTATCTTCTTGAATTTGAAGAGACTTTTCTTATGACCCAACTTATAATCTATCTTTGAAAATGACTCATTTGCACTGGAGAAGAACATATATTCTGTGGCTTTGGGGTGAAATGTTCTGAAGATGTCAATTAATTCCATCTGGTCTAGTGAGTCATTTAGGATTGATGTTTCTTTGCTGTTTTTTTTTGTTTAGAGGATTTGTCCAGTGGTGACAGTGGGGTATTAAAGTCTACTTGTATTGCTTTCAATCTCTCCCTTAATACCCTCCAGGAGTTTTTTTTTTTTGTGTGTGTGTGTGTGTGTGTGTGTGTGTGTTTATGTATTTAGTTGCTCCTATATTGGGTTCATATATGTTTACCAGAGTTATTTCTTCTTGTTGGATTGTTCCCTTTAGTATTATGAAGTGGCCTTCTTTATCTCTTGTTATAACTTTGAGATCTAATTTGTCAGATATAAGTATTGCAACCCCAGCTTTTTTTTCATTTCCATTTGTCTGAAATACTATCTTCCATCCCTTCAACATCAATCTGTGTGCATCTCTTTTCCTGAGGTGTGTGTCTTGTAGACAGCAGATATGTGGATCATGTTTTCTTATCCAATGGATTACCCTATGTCTCTTGATTGGAGCATTTAAACCATTTACATTTAAAGTTATTATTTATAGGTATTTATCCGTCGCCATTTTTAGTCTTTAGCCCAGAGTTTATTCTTTGATTCCTATTTCTTTTTATTACAGCAGAACCTTTAACATCTCTTGCATTGCTTTTTTTTTTTGGTGGTAATATAAACCTTTTTTTGTCTGTGAAGCTTCTGATTTCACCTTCAGTTTTGATTTAAAGCCTTGCTGGGTACTGTATTCTTGGATTCAGACACTTCCTTTGCATGAGTTTGTATATTTCATTTCATTCTCTTCTGGCCTGATGAGTTTCTGTTGAAAAATCAGTAGCTAGTCTTATGGGGGTTCCTTTGTAGATAACTTTCTATTTCTCTCTGGCTGTTTTTAAGATTCTTGCTTTGTCGTTCCTGTTTGCCAATTTAATTATAATGTGCCTTGGTGTCAGTTATGTGAGGTTCATTTTGCTTGGGACTCTGTGAGCTTTTTGGATTTGTGTGGGTTTTTCCTTTCCTATATTGGGGAAATTTTCTGTCATTATTTCTTCAAACATGTTCTCTAATCCTTGTTCAGTTTCCACTCTTTCTGGAACTCCAATTATGCGGATGTTGTTGTTTTTTCATCTTCTCCCAAAGTTCCCTTAGGTTCTCCTCTTGCTTTTTAATTTTTTTTTCTAGAAACTGCTGTACTTGGGTATTTTTTCCTACCGTGTATTCTAGCTCACTGATGCAGTCCTCTACTTCTTCTAGGCTACTTTTGATGCTTTCTATTAAGTTCTTTAAGGCAGTGATGTCATTTTTTATTTATTTGTGTATTTCTTCATGCTTCTTCTTCATTTCCTCTTGGCTCTTACTCACATTGTCGATTTTGTCTCCCACTCTTTTCATCTACCTTATGATCATTTCTCTGAACTCTTTCTCTGGCAGGCTAATTCTGCTTCTATTTCGTTTACTTCCTTTTCTGGTGATATCTGCCTACCTGTGGTATGCGGGCTGTTTCTTCTTCTGCCCATGGTTTTTCTTCTCCAGGTGTTTAGACATGTAGTTCTCTGTCCTACATTGATTCCAAGGCACAAACTACAACATGACCCGGTACAGCACTCAAGGCACTGAACAGAAATGTATTCACTATGTTAATAATCACCAATAAGGTGACCACCAATGAAAGACAAATTATCCGTAGGTAGAGAAAGAAGAAGAGGTAAATGAAGCAAAAAGTAAGGAAAGAAGTGCCAAAATCAAATTGGGAGAGGGAGAAAAAAATAAATAAATAAATGAACAAAAAATAAAATAAAATAAATTTAAAAAAAGAAGAAGAAGAAAAAGAAAAGAGAAAGAGAAACAAAGTCAGAGAGAAAAGAAAGCAGATAAAAGAGAAAAGGGGAACAAAATATAGATGTCAGGAGAAAACTCCAATAGAACAGTCACTAATCCCAATAAAGGCCAGTAAACAGTACCTAGAGATTAATACAAACTGCAAATAACAATTGGTATCAAGGGTGGTGAGGGAAAACAGAGGTAAAAAAAACAAAGCAAGCAAAATAAAACAAGTATAATATGCTAAAACAAACTCACGAAAAAGTTCAAAAAATGGATATAATCACTGTTCAGGCAAATAGCAACAAAAGGACATACAGAAAAAACAACTTTTTGGCTAGTGAAGACAAGAAGAGAGAGGTTTGTATGGACTTGTAGTAGGGGATTTGAAATTATATATATAAGTGGGGTGAAATTTTAACCAGGTAAAGAGAAAGAATAGGGAGAATCTAAAGTTGGAAAAGGGAAAGAGAAACAAAACAACAAAATGGGGAAAATTAGGAGGAAAGTGTTGGCATAAAGGTATAGTTGAGTTGGAGTAAAATTATGCTAAAGGAAAGATGAAAATAGAATGTAAAACTCTAATCCTGAAGTAAAATAAAGAGAAAACAAAATGACACTTGTTTTTTTCCAAAAAGGTAAAATACTAGTAGTAATAATACTAGTTGAAAACAAGAATGCAATAATTGAAAAGGGAAGATCAATTGAGGCAGAAAGAAAAAAAAATAGTCTTTTAATTAAAATATGTAAAAATAAAAAGTAAAAAAAAATTTAAAAAAAGAAAAAGAAAAAAAGAAAGAAAGAAAATAGAATGGTCATTCACTTCCACTATTATTCTGCTTGGCACTCCTGTTTCCCAGTAGGGAAGGTATTGCAGTTCCTTGTGTTGCACTATTGATGTTTTAATCTCTTTATTGTTTTGTGGTTATGCGAGAGTCAATTTGTGCATCATCCATTGGGTGGCAGTGTTTCAGAATTGATCTCTGAAACAAAGCACAGGACCTCTCAAGGCTGTGGTCACATCTTGCTGCTCTGTGGTTCTCAAAACCGGTTTGTGGGGATTTTGCAGCCTGGATACTGTAATAATTCCCAAACTGTCCTCTGCCTCAGATAAAAATGAGTCATTTTCCTGAGCTCCCCTCTGTCAACAGCTTGGTGAGTTTGCCTCCACACTTAGGGATCACGCCCTGCTCCACCTCCGAGGACCTCTCCAGAGGCAGCTTTCCCAAAGCCAAGTTCCCACAGTGTGTGCTTCTCTGTTCTGAGGGGCAGGAGACCTCACTTTATCCCAGGTGAAATCTGACCTTTCTGTGTGCCGTGTGGATCTCTGAATCTGCCGCCCATGTGTCTTCACTGATTGGAGAGTGGTGTTCTGGGTCCCTGGCTGTTTGGTGGGTGTTTCAGCCACAGCTTTCAGACCGCCGCAGACATCCACCTCTCTCTGCAAGATGGCATGGTCTTCGCATTCGTGCTGGTGGCTCCGGCTGACAAAAACCCCTCGGCAGTGGGGCTGCCTGGCCAGGAGAGCCTCGTCCAGCAGTTCCCTGCCTTCTCCTGGAGGATAACTGATTCTTCACTTGCCAACAAACACTCCCCGGGCGACTCTCAGCTGCTCTCTCTCCCTCTGTCCAGCAACAAAGATCCAGAAGCATCCATCTATTCCGCCGCCATCTTTCCCCCTCTTCCTTTCTTAAATATTAACTGAGCATAGTGGTTTGGGTGGAATTCTGGGTTGTCTATTCTATTCCATTGGTCTATATGTCTGTTCTTGTGCCAGCACCAGTCTTTTTTGAGAACAGTAGCTTTGTAATATAGTTTGATATCTGATATTGAGAGCCCACCTATTTTGTACTTCTTCCTCAGGATTGCTGCAGCTATTGGAGTCTTTTTTATTCCAGATGAATTTTTGCAAAGTTTGTTCTGGTCTGTGAAATATGCTGTTGATATTTTAATGGGGAGTGCACTGAATCTATAGATTGCTTTGAGTAGTGTGGACATTTTAATGATGTTGATTCTACCAATCCATGAACATGGTATATTCTTCCATCTGTTTATGTCTTCCTCTATCTTTTTTTTCAGTGTTGTGTGGTTTTTCACGTATAGATCATTTACCTCCTTGGTTAAGTTTATTCCTAATTATCTTAACTTTTGATGTGATGGTAAATGGAAATGCTTTTTAAGTCTCTCTTTCTGTAAGTTCATTATTGATGTATAGCAATGACATAGAATTTTAATTTTGTATTCTTCTACATTGCCAAATTCATTTATTAAGTCTAATAATTTTTTGTGAGTCTTTAGAGTTTTCTATGTACAGTACTATGCCATCTGTGAAATAAGGAGTTTTACTTATTTTTTTTCCAATTTGGATGCCTTTATTTCTTCTTGTTGTCTGATCGCACTGGCTAGTACAATGTTGAATAGGAGTGGTGAGAGTGGGCATCCCTATCGTGTTCCTGTTCTTAGAGAAAATGGTTTTAGTTTTTGCCCATTGAGTATTATATTGGCTGTGGGTTTGTCATATATGGCTTTTATTACGTTGAGGTATCATCCTATTAGCAACTTGCTGAGAGTTTTTTTTTTTTTATCAAGAAAGGGTGTTAGATTTTGTCAAATGCTTTTTTCTGCATCAATTAATATGACTCTGTGATTTTTATCTCTCAATTTGTTTATATGATGTATCATGTTTATTGATTTGTGAATATTATACCATCCTTGCATCCCTGTGATAAATCCTACTTGGTCATGGTATATGATCTTTCTGATGTACTTCTAGATCCGATTTGCTAGAATTTTGTTGAGGATTGTGGCATCTATGTTCATGAAAAACATTGGCTTGTAATTCTCTTTCATTGTGTTGTCTTTTTCTAGTTTTTGTATTAAGGTGATCCTGGCTTCATAGAAGGAGCTTGAAACAGAGCCCTTGGCTTATTTGCTGGAAAGTTTTTGATGACTGCTTCAATTTCTTCCATAGTTATTAGTCTGTTGAGATTTTTAGAATCTTCCTGATTGAGTTTTGGAAGGTTGTACTTTTCTAGGACTATATCCATTTCCTTCAGGTTGTCCAGTTTGTTGGAATACAGCTGCTCATATTTTTTAACAATCCTTTATATTTCTGAAGAGGCTGTTGTTATTTCACCCCGTCATCTCTGATTTTGTTTATTTGGGTTTTCTCTCTTTACTTCTGGTAAGCTGGGCTAGAGTCTCATTAATCTTGTTTATCCTTTCAAGGAATCAGCTCCCGGTTTCATTGATCCTCTCTCTCTCTCTCTCTCTCTCTCTCTCTCTCTCTCTCTCTCTCTCTCTCTCTTGTCTTTATGTCATTTATTTCTGCTATGATCTTTATTATCTCCTTCCTTCTACTGACTCTGGGCTTTCCTTGTCGCTCTCTTCCTAATTCTTTGAGTTGTAGAATTAGATGATTTATTACCTTTTTTTTTTTTCTTTTTTGAGGTAGGCCTGTAGTGCTACTGAACTTCTCTCTCAGGACTGCTTTCATTTTGTCCCATAGATTTTGGATTGTTGTGTTTTTATTGTCATTAGTTTCCAGTATGTTTTTAATTTCTTCTTTGATCTCTTTGGTAATGAAATTACTGTTTAATAGCATGCTATTCAACTTCCAAGTATTTGAATTTTGGGGGCTGTTTTTATTGTATTTTTTTTCTAATATTATGCCATTGTGGTCTAAGAAAATGCTTGATATGATTTCAATCTTCTTAAATTTGGGGATGACTTTGCTTGTGACCTCATATGTGTTTTGTTTTGTGTTTTTTTTTTTAAATGTCCCATGTTCACTTGACAAGAATGTATATTCCATGGTTTGGTGTGAAATGTTCTGAAGATGTCAATTAAGTCCATCTAATCTAGTGAGTCATTTAGGCTTGCAGATTCTTTGCTGATTTTTTGTCTAGAAGATTTATCCAGTGATGTCAATGGTATATTAAAGTCCCCTACTATGATTGTATTGTTGATGATCTCTCCCTTGATATCTTCCAGGAATTTTGTTTTATCTTTATTGAGTTTTGGTATTAGGGTGATGCTGGCTTCATAGAAGGAGTTTGGAAGTGTTCCTTCTTGAAATTTTTGGAATGGTCTGAGGAGGATCGGTTTTAATTCTTCCTTGAATGTTTGGTAAAACTCTCCCATTTAGCCATCTGTTCCTGGATTTTTGTTTGCTGGAAGCTTTTTGATGACTGTTTCAATTTCTTCCATAGTTATTGGCCTATTAAGATGTTTAGATTTTTCTTGATTACGTTTTAGAAGGTTAAATTTTTCTAGGAATATGTCCATTTCTTCCATTTTATCCAGTTTGTTGGAATGGAGATATTCATAGTATTTTTTTTTAAACAATCCTTTGTATTTAGGGGGGTTCTGTTGTTATTTCTCCTCTTTCATTTCTGATTTTGTTTATTTGGGCCCTCTCTCTTTGCTTCTTGGTGAACCTTGCTAGAAGTCCATCAATCTTGTTTATCCTTTCAAAGAACCAGCTCTTGGTTTTGTTGATCTTTTGAATTGTTTCTTTGGTCTCTATGTCATTTATGTCTGCTATGATCTTACTATTTCCTTCCTTCTGCTTACCCTGGTTTTTCTTGTTGCTGTCTTTCTAGCTCTTTCAGTTGTAGAGTTAGATAATTTATTACCATTGTTTATTGTTTTTTGCAGTAGGCTTGTAGATATAAGAAGTTCCCTCTCAAGACTGCTTTCACTGTGTCCTATAAGTTTTGGATCATTGTGTTTTCATTGTCATTTGTTGCCATAATATTTTATTTTTATTTTATTTATTTATTTTATTTATTTATTTTTTCTCTATTGCCCTCCCCACTGCCCAGCACATGCCCCCATGATTCCCTTCCCATCCCCCTCCCACAGTCCTGCAACCACAGGCCATGCCCCCACACACATGCATACAAGTCCTTTGGTTGGTCTCCTACAGGCCCCTTACCCCCAACCTCCCCTGCCTTCCCACTGTAGTACAACAGTCTGTTCATTGCTTCTTTGCCTCTGCATCTGATTCCCCCTGCCCACCTGATTCTTGTCTTGAAAAACATCTTGCCCCTGTAGGCTAGAAATAAACCCACAAGAACAAAAGAAGAATGATTGAATCGCAATTTCAATGTCCAATAGCTTTGAGTCCCAGTTTCAATGTCAAACAGTTCCTTATGTGTACATGTCATAAATGGTATCTGGATAGTGGACAAATGGTGGCTATGCTGGTCCGACCCTCTCTGGTTTGGTCCTAAACATCCTGTAGTGATGCACAGCTGTTAACTGCTTGCATGGCAAGGGGTTGTCCGTGTCTTCCATCTCTGGACTGTTTCTTCTCTTGCCATCATGGTTGGCACAGACCTGTCAGTTCCTCTCTGTTGCAGGAGTCCACTTGGTCTTGGAGTTGTTTTCTGAAAGTATATTAACATATTTTCGACCAAGAATTAATAAAGGAATATTTTATATAAAATTGACTTGGGTTTCTTAGGATTTTTGCCTACTCGCGTTTCCTTTGGCTTATTTTGACACCATATGTGTTTTTCATGTTTGTCTTGCTGTTAGGATTACAAATAGAAATTAATTTTTCTAAAGTGAAAATTTTCTAGATGTAATTTACTTACCAGATATTTTTCCTTACATGATATTATTCTACTCTCCCACTCCCCTTTTTTGATTAATGAATAATTTGGTAAAAATTTTTTAAATCAATCTTTTTTTTCATAAATTTTTATTTTTTTATTTTTTTAAATTAAATCTTTATTATTCAGATTGTTACATTTGTTTCTGTTTTTTCCCCTCCATAGTTCCCCTCCACCCGGCTCCCACCCTTCCCTCTACCCTTACCTCCTTCAGTTGACCTCATCCATAGGTGTATGATTTTTGTTCAGTCTCTCCCTGTACACCCCTCACCCCTTTCCCCCTGAGAATTATCAGTCCACTCCCTTTCTGTGCTCTTGACTCTATTATGTTCACCAGGTTATTCTGTTGATCAAATTTTTAATTCCCTTAATTTTTAGATTCACTTGTTGATAGATGCATATTTGTTGTTCATAATTTTTTATCTTTTATCTTTTCCTTCTTCCTCTTCTAAAAGAGTACCTTTCAGTATTTCATATAATACTGGTTTGGAGTTGATTAGCTCCTTTAGCTTTTTCTTTTGTGTGATGCTCTTTATCTGCCTTCAATTCTGAATGATAGCTTTGCTGGATAGTGTATTCTTGGTTGTTGGTTCCTGCTATTCATCACATTGAATATTTCTTGCCACTCCTGTGTGGCCTACATCGTTTCTGTTGAGAAATCAGCTGACAGTCGTATGGGTGCTCCCTTGTAGGTAATTAACTGTTTTTCTCTTGCTGCTTTTAATATTATCTGTCTTTTGCTCTTGGTATTTTATTATGATGTGTCTTGGTGTAGTCCTCTTTGGATTCCTTTTATATGGGGTTCTGTGTGCTTCCTGGACTTGTAAGTCTTTTTCTTTTACCAGATGTGGGAAGTTTTCAGTCATTATTTTTTCTTGAAATAGGTTTTCAGTATCTTGCTCTCTCTCTTCTTCTGGCACCCCCACAATTCTGATGTTGGTACACTTGAAACTGTCCCAGAGACTCTTTACATTATCTTCACATTTTTGGATTATTTTTTCTTCTTGTTTTTCCAGTTGAGTGTTTTCTGATTCTTTATATTTCAAATTTTCAACTTGATTCTTGCCTTCCTCTAGCCTGCTGTTAGGTCTCTGTATAATATTTTTTATTTCAGTTAGTGTATGTTTAATTTCTAGTTGGTCCTTTTCCATTTCTAGTTTGACCTTTTCCATCTCTAGTTGGTCCTTTTCTATCTCTTGTTGGTTCTTTTTCATCTCCTCTCCGTCTCGCTAACTCTATCCATCTTTTATAGGATATTCTTGAAAAGCTTTATAACCGTCGTTTTGAATTCTATAACCAGCCATTTGTTTTCCTCCATTTCTTTTGTTTGTGATCTTTTCCTTTGTCTTGGCATTTTCACTATGCCAGGAGAACTTCTGTGTTGGATTCAGCCTTATGATACAAGACTTGCAAAACTGAAAAACCTCTATGTTGAGCTTGGGATGAGTGGAACCCTCCATGGTCCCTGAGTCTCACGTGACTGGGTAACAACTGAAGTCGTTTCTGTGCGCGCTTGCTCTCTCACAGTGCCTCTATCAAGACTGCTGCCTTTCTGGCTCCCCTGTGCTCCAGTACCATATGAGTCTGGGTCCTCAGGGTTTCGCCCAAAACTGGGGTTTAGTGGTGTTAGAAGTGGCGCAGTTTGGAAGCTCTGTCTCCCACTCACTAGTGAAAGCCAGCTGCACAATCAGCAGTTGGTCTTCTGCGTGCAGTGCTATGCTACCAGACTTCTGATCTTTTGCGACTCCCCTAGATTTCTGTGCACTTTTCCCTTTTCATAGTCCAAACTTCCCCCATATGAGTTTCAGCTGGACCCGGGATTTAGTGTTGTAGGATAAGGGGTTCAGTGCTGTTGGCAGTCTCCATCTCCCTCCCACAAAGAAAGCCAGCCCGGTACTCAAGTACCCACTCTCTCCTCGTGCTCATCTCCATGCCTCAGCTTTTTGCAGCTCCTCTGGGTCTCTGTGAGCCCCTCTCTTTCCTTCTATTTGTAGAATTTCCACTCAGTCAGCTTTCCTGTGGTTCTGGATGATGTCCGTTCTGTCTTTTAATTGTAGTTATGAAATGGTTGTACGAGGCAGCAGTGTAGGTGTTTACCTATTCCTCCATCTTGGATTCCCTATAAACCAATCTTGATAACTTTAAATTTTAATTTTTTGCACACAAATATGCCTGTTTTATGTTTATTACATATTAAGAAATTTTACCATGAGATGAGCTATCAATAGAAATTTTAGTTAATACTTTAGAAACAGCTTTTTGTCCAGTACATTTAAATTTTCTTGGGTGTTTGCTTATTTCAGTTTGCCAATATTAATTACTCTGAAAGCTTGATAACTCTTTTACATCAAATTTAATACTATACCAACAATCTTAGATTACCCTGTATATATTACTGGACAGGTTTATTTGCATTGAGTAGGCACTGAGCATTTCTAGTGCTAGGCTGAATTTAGATATAGGGGAGCTGCTTTCGGCATGTTTCTGTGTGTTACCTGGGTCCTGATCTGAGCTGGGCCATGTCTCTGTCTGTTACATGGGTCCCGATCTGTGCTGAGCATGGGAAGCGAAGTAGCTATGGGGTAAGGAGACCTCCCTTAGAAAGGGTCAAGTTTCAGACCCCTGCAAGGTTAGAGGAATGGTGAGGGTCTGTGCCCTACCTCTATTGACCCATGAGTTCTCTCATGATGACCCCTCTGTGACTTTGCCTGTCTTAATTTGTTACTTCCCTGAGGAATTTTACCCTTCTCTGGCTAACCAGTCATCCTCCGGGGCCAAGCAGGGTGTTGTGAGGTTCAGTTCTGTCTCCATGGTAGCCTATGCCCTCATGACCTCCATGCCCAGCACCTGACTTGGGGATCCCCTCGCCTTTTGGTGGGGGCCCCAGCACTGATCACTTATCTCAGGGAATTCAGGTTCCTTATTCAGTGAGGGCCCAGCCCACACCATTTGGCTAGAGATAGATCCATTATACCAGCCACCTAGAGGCTTTAACCTCAGCGTGAATAGAGAGCTCAGGCTATAGCTGAGGGCCACTGCATTGTGAGAAGAGGATCCCTCTTGGCAAAAGAGGAAATAGGGCCAACATAGAATGCTCAAGTGCCTTTGCAGTGCCTCAATTCCTTCTGAAAGGAATTAAATCCTTTTATATCCTCTTTTAAAATTGCTGCTAAACCTTCAAAGTATTAGTTTATACGTTTGTTTGGGATATATGTACAATATGCTGTTGTGAAATATCAAAAATTAAATTATATTGTAGGATAATATCATGTAAGTTTATTCTTTGCTCTAGTCCATGGAAATTCAATATTAAATGGGCTGACAGTTTCTTTTTGTAACTATATAAACTTTTTCAGGGAGGCAAAAACACAGATTACTTCCCTTAGCTCAAGAGGCCAAATATGTTGACTTTCAATTATAATCCTCATGACATTTAAAGGAAACTTCTCTTTATTTCCTTTCAAAATGATTTTCATGTTACAGAGTTTCATTTAAAAAAAATCTTTGTCTCATGTAGCAATTTCTCTTAAGGTTATGGTGACCACTGTATAGATTCCCTCTCATGCCACACTTTCCCTGTTGTCTGTGCCCAATGATTATGCTCATCCGCATGTACAAAGGTCCCTCTGTTGATCTCTCCCCCTAATTCCCACTGATGCCCACATTCCCCAAGGTTTGATGTTTTCATCAACTTTTCTCATTCTCTGGATCCGATCTTGATCATCAGTTTATGTCATTCATTAAGTTCCACAGATGAGTGAGATCATGTGATATTTGTCTTTCTCTGCCTGGCTTATTTCACTAAGCATAATGCTTTCTATCTTCATCTATGTTGTTGCAAATAATAGGAGCTCCTTCTTTTTTTACTACGGTGTAGTGTTCCATTGTTTAGAGGTACCACAGTTTTTTAATCCACTCATCTGCTGATGGGCACTTAGGCTGTTTCCAAATCTTAGCTTTGGTGAATTGTGCTTCTATGAACATAGGGGTGCATATATACTTTCTGATTGGAGTTTCTCATTTCTTGGGGTATATTCCTACAAGTAGGTTCACTGGGTCAAATGGGTGTTCCATTTTTAGTTTTTTTGAGGAGACTCCATACTGTTCTCCACAGTGGTTTCACCAGTCTGCATTCCCACTAGCAGTGCACAAGGGTTCCTTTTTCTCCCCATCCTCGCCAACACTTGTCATTTGTTGATTGGTTGATACTCATTGTGACTGGTGTGAGATGGTACCGCAGTGTTGTTTTGATTTGCATCTCTCTGATGATTAGTGATTGTGAGCATGTTTTCATATGCCTCTTGGCCTTCATTCTGTCTTCTTTTGAGAAGTGCCTATTTAGATCAGTTGCCCATTTTTTGATTGGGTTGTTTATCTCCTTTTTGTGGAATTATATGAGTTCCCTGTATATGTTGGATATTAAACCCTTATCATTGATATCACTGGCAAATATGTTCTCCCATGAAGTGAGCTTTCTTTTTGTTTTGTTGAAGGTGTCCTTTGCTGTGCAAAAGCTTTTTATGTTGATGTAGTCCCATTTGTTTATTTATTTTTTGTTTAGTTTCCATTGCCTGAGGAGCTGTGTTGGTGAAGAAGTTCCTTCTGCATATGTCAGATATTTTGCTGCTTGTGGATTCCTTTAGTATTTTTATGGTTTCCCGTCTTATGTTTAAGTTCTTTCCATTTGGAGTTTATTTTTGTGTATGGTGTAAGTTGGTGGTCCAGTTTCATTTTTTGCATGTTTCTGTCCAATTTTCCCAACACCTTTCGTTAAAGAGACTGTCTTGACTCCATTGTATGTTCATGTCTCCTTTGTCAAATATTAATTGAGCATAGTGGTTTGGGTCGATTCTTAGGCTTTCTATCCTATTCCATTGATCTATGTGTCTGTTCTTGTGCCAGTACCAGGATGTTTTGAGAACAGTTGCTTTGTAATATTGCTTGAAATCTGGCATTATATCCCACCTACTTTGTTCTTTTTTCTAAGGATTGCTGCAGCTATTCTTAGTCTTTTCTTATTCCAGATGAATTTTTGGAAAGTTCATTCTGGTCTGTAAAGTATGTCTTTGGTATTTTAATGGGGATTGAGTTGAATTTATAAATTGCTTTGGGTAGAGTGGACATTTTGATATTTATTCTCCAATCCATGAAAATGGTATGTTCTTCCATCTGTTTATGTCTTCCAGTATCTCTTTTTTTTTTTTAGTGTTGTGTGGTTTCTTTTTGCGTATAGGTCTTTTACTTTCTTAGTTAAGTTTATTCCTAGGTATCTTAACGTTTTTGGTGAGATGGTAAATGGGATTGCTGGTTTAGTCTCTTTTTCTGTAAATTAATTATTGGTATATAGAAATGCCAAAGATGTCTTGGTGTTAATTTTGTATCTGGCTACATTGCTGAATTCATTTATTAAGTCTAATAATTTTATGATGGAGTCTTTAGGGTTTTCTATGTACAGTATCATGTCATCTGCAAATAAGAACAGCTTTATTTCTTCTTTTCCAATTTGGATGCCTTTTATTTCTTCTTTTTGTCTAAATCAATGGCTAATATTTCTAGTACTATATCAAATAGGAGTGGTGAGAGTGAGCATTCCTGTCTTTTCCTGTTTTTAGGGAAAATGTTTTTTGTTTATGCCCATAGAGTATGATGTTGGCTGTGGGTTTGTCATATATGGCTTTTATGATGTTGAGGTGTGATCCTTCTATTTCCACCTTGTGGAGAGTTTTTATTAAGAAAAAATGTTGGATTTTGTCAAATGCTTTTTCTTCATCAATTGATATGACTATGTGATTTTTATCTCTCAATTTGTTTATGTGATGTATCACTTTTATTGATTTTTGGATATTGTACCATCCTTGCATCCCTGAGATAAATCCTACTTGGTCATGGTGTATCATCTTTCTGATGTACTGCTGGATGTGATTTGCTAGAATTTTGTTGAGGATTTTGGCATCTATGTTCATGAGAGATATTGGCCTGTAATTCTCTTTCATGTGTTATCTTTATCTGGTGTTGGTATTAGGGTGATGCTGGCTTCATAGAAGGAGTTTGTAAGTGTTCCTTCCTCTTGAATTTTCTGGAATAATCTGAGAAGAATGGGTTTTACTTCTTCTATGAAAATTTGGTAAAATTCCCCTGTGAAGTCATCTGGCCCTGGGCTTTTGTTTGCTGGAAGCTTTTTGATGACTGCTTCAATTTCTTCCATAGTTATCGGTGTGTAGAGATTTTTAGAATCTTCCTGTGTGAGTTTTGGAAGTTCATGTTATTGTAGGAATCTGTCCATTTCCTCTAGATTGTGAAATTTGTTAGAATAGAGTTGTTCAAAATATTTTTTAATAATCCTTTGTATTTCTGTGGGGCTGTAGTTATTTCCCTCTCTCATTTCTGACTTTGTTTATTTGGGTCCTTTCTCTTTGCTTCTTGTTGAGCCTGGCTAAAGTTTTGTCAATCTTATTTGTTGATTTTTTTTGTATCGTTTTTTTTTGTTTGTTTTTTTGTTTTGTTTTGTTTTGTTTTTTGGTCTCTATGTCATTCCTTTCTGCTCTGATCTTTATTATTTCCTTCCTTCTACTCACAGTGGGCTTTTCTTTTTGCTCTCTTTCTAATTCTTTGACTTGTTGAGTTAGGTGATTCTTTACCATTTTTTCCTGTTTTTTTGAGGTAGGCCTGTAGAGCTATAAAACTTCCCCCTTAGCACTGCTTTCATTGTGTCCCATAGCATTTGCGTTGTTGTGTTTTTACTGTCATTAGTCTCCAGAATAGTTTTACTTTCTTCTTTCATCTCCTTTATAACCCAAACATTGTTTAGTAACATGCTATTCAACTTCCAAGTGTTTGAATTTTTTGGAATGTTTTTATTGTAGTTTATTGCTAATCTTATGCCATTGTGATCTGAGAAAATGCTTGATATGATTTCAATCTTTTTGAATTTGGAGAGACTTTGCTTATGACCCAATATGTGGACTATTTTTGAGAATGTCCCGTGTGCACTTGAGAAGAATGTATATTCTGTAGTTTTGGGGTGAAATGCTCTGAAGATGTCAATTAGGTCTCTCTGATGTAGTTAGTTATTTAGAATTGCTGTTTCTTTTCTGATTTTTTGTCTAGATGATTTGTCCAAAGATGTCAGTGGTGTATTAAAATCCCCTACTATGATTGTGTTGTTGTCGATCCCTCCCTTGATATCCTCCAGGAGTTTTTTTTTTTAATGTATTTAGGGGCTCCTGTATTAGGTACATATATGTTTACCAGACTTATATCTTCTTGATGAATTTCTCCTTTTAGTATTATGTAGTGGCCTTTCTTATCTCTTATTATAGCCTTTACTTTGAGGCCTATTTTATCAGATATAAGTATCGCTACCCCAGCTTTTTTCTCATTTCTCTTTGCCTGAAAAATGTTTTTCCATCCCTTCACTCTCAATCTGTGTGATTCCTTTTCTCTGAGGTGGGTCTCTTGTTAACAGCAAATGTATGGGTCCTATTTTCTTAACCATTCAGCTACCTTATGTCTTTTGATTGGCGCATTTAACCCATTTACATTTAATGATATTATTGACAAGTTCATGTTTGTTGTCATATTTTTTCCTAGTGTTTGTGTTTTGTTTTTGTTTATTTGTTTGTTTTTGCCTTTCTCTTTCTTCTTTTTACAGCAGCAAGCTGTCATGTAAATGATGTGCATATGGCGCACAAACTGTGTCGCAGACTATTGTGCAAATGGTATGCTCTGGTGTGCAAATGGCATGCACACTGGCGGGAAAACTGGCACGAAGGCATGCTGCAGACTGGAAAACATGCAGGTGGAAACTAGTATGTAGCCACAGCTGAAACCGTGGCACAGCTGAAACCTTGGTGCTCAGCAACAATGCTTTGCACATATCCATCTATTCCGCCACCATTTTTTCCCTCTGACATTTTTTCTTCAACTATATTTTCACATTCATATCCCTTAAGCTCCCCTCTTGTATTTACATTTTTTATCTAATTGCAGTTCAGTTTGGCTGTGTTTTGTTTCCCTTTCTTCTAATTTGCTAATTCGGTGTTCTCTTTCTCCTAGTCTACTGTTGAAACTTTTCATGTGTTTTTTATTCCAGCTATATCATTTTTTTTTTGTTTTTTCTTGATGCTTACATAAGTTATTGACTTTTTTTCATCAATTATTTTGATTCTTACATAAATTTTTGATTTTTTTTCTTCATCAGGTTTATGAACTGTATGACTATAATTCTGAATTCTTTTTCTGACATATTACTTGCCTCTTTCATTTAGCTCCTTTTCTTTTCTGGCAATTCCTCCTTTTTTCCCTTTGGGCGTTTCTTTGTCTACCCATTTTTGGTCTCACCTACTAAACTAGATGTCAAGTTGTACAGGGGCTCTTACTTGGGTGGCAGTGGCTCCTTGGGCTGTGGTTGCTCCTCAGATGATTGCTAAAGTGGCTGCTCCTTAGTTGATAGCAGTTCCTCTTTTTGCAGCAGTGGTGTGTCCTCTGGCTGGTGTGGGAGTCTGCTGCTGTTTCTCGGATCAGGGCTAGCTTTATGTTGATGCTGTTCCTCACATGGGGTGGGCTTCTCATGAGGCTGCTGCTTCTTGGACAGGAACAGGTTTCTTGCCAAGCTGGTGTACCTCATATGGGTGAAGAATCCTTGTGCAGCTGATGCTCCTCAGCCAGGGGATGGGCTGCTTGTTTGACTGTTGCTTCTCAAGTGGGAATGAGCTGCACATGTGGCTGCTGCTCCTTAGGTGGGGGTAGGCCTCTCCCTCAGCTACTGCTTGAACAGGTATAGGTTGTGCATGGCTGCTGCTCCTCAGACCAGGCAGGCTGCACAGGACTACCGTTTATCAGATGTGGGAAGTCTGCCCATGTCACTGTTGCTCCTCAGACAGGAGTGGGTTACTTGCCCAGCTGCTGCTCTTTGGTTAGGTGCAGCTGCATGTAGCTGCTGCTCTTCGGACTAGTGAGGAATGCACAGAACTGCTGCTCCTTGGATGTGGGCATTCTCCTCAGTCTGGGTTGGGCTGCTCAAGCAGCTGCTGCTCCTCAGTCTGGGCTGAGCTGCTTGGGCAGCTGCTGCTCCTCAAATGGGGACGGGCTGCTCACCACACTGCTATTCACTGTATGAAAGTGGCAGTAGTGAGTTGCACATGCAGCTTCTGCTCTCAGCTGGCAGTGGGACATTCACCCAGCTACTGTTCATCAGACCAGTGCAGGCTGCATGTGACTGCTGCTCTTTGGACCAGTGCTGGCTATGCAGGGCTGCTGCTCCTTGGACACGGGCAGTCTGCTTGTGTGGCTGCTGCTCCTTGAATGAGATCAGGGTGCTTGCGGTGCGGCTCTTTCTTATACAGGTGTGGGCTGCTAACCAGCTTCTGCTCCTCAGATGAGGCCAGGCTGCTCGGGTGGCTGCTGCTACTCATTCAGAGCAGGTTGTTCCTGCAGCTTCTGCTCCTTGGAAAGTTTCAAGGTGCAGGCTACATGCAGCTACTGCTTCTCAGATGGGAGCAAGCTGCGTGGGACTGCTGCTCCTCAAGTGTAGTCAGGTCGTTCTTGTAACTGCTGTTCCTCAGATGGGGTTGGCTGCTCGCATCATTGCTGCTCTTCGGATTGGGGAGTGGTTTACTTATAGAGTTGCTCCTCTTTGGCCAGGGGCTGAAGGAGGCCCATTCTTGCATGAATCTTCATGCATCAAGCCTTTAGTATAGGATAATGCTGTGAAATATCCCAAAAATAATAATTATGTGCATCAAAATCTTCTATATTCAATAAGAACCAAACCATCCAAGTTGAGTTATGTCTTTTATCCCTATCTAAAACTTCAGCAAAATCATCGGCATGAAAATAAAAATTCTGTTAATTTGGCATATCTTGTGATTGCATGAGATTGGTCATGCATTCTCATAGCAAAAAGTTTCCAAACAGCCTCAGGAGTGCTCACATACCTGGAGTCAATGAAGTCCTGTACTTCATCATGATTGATAATATTTTTTCATAAATTTGAATATTTGCATAATCATGCTCTTTATAGATGTATTTAAATAGATATTTGACACTTTATTTTCATATGGTGTACAGATATTAACTTTATTAAAATAAAAACATACTCCTCCCACTTCAAATTGTGTGGGCAATACTTCAGCTTCAGTAAATGACCTATTTTATACTTGCCACCAGACAACTAAATAGACCCAAAAAACTGTAATCAAATAAAAATTACAATGGTGAATTCCAGGTCCCTTTGGTTTTTTTAAAAATAGTTTCTTATTGATTAAGGTATTACATATGTGTCCTTATCCCCCATTCCCCTCCCCCCTCCCATTCATGTACCACCCCCTGTTGTCTGTGTCCATTGATTTGGCTTATATGCATGCCTATAAGTCCTTTGGTTGATCTTTTCCCCTATCCCCACCATCCTCTACCTTCGCTGAGGTTTGACTTTCTGATTGATGTTTCTTTGTTCATCAGTTTATGTTCATTCTATTTCACAAATGAATGAGATCATGTGATAATTATCATTCTCTTCCTGTCTTATTTCAACTTAGCATAATGCTCTCCATCTCCATCCATGTTGTTGCAAATGGTAAGAAGTCTTTTTTTTTTTACCACAGCGTAGTATTCCATTGTGTAGGTGTACCACAGTTTTTGAATCCACTCATCTGCTGATGGGCACTTAGACTGTTTCCAAATCTTAGCTATAGTGAATTGTGCTGCCATGAACATGTGGGTGGATATATCCTTTCTGATTGTTGTTTTTAGTTTCTAGGGATATATTTTTAGAAGTGGGATCACTGGGTCAAATGGGAGTTCCATTTTTAGTTTTTGAGGAAACTCCATACTGTTCTCCACAGTGGCTGCACCAGTCTGCATTCCCACTTGCAGAGCACAAGGGTTCCTTTTTCTCTGTATTCTCGCAAGCACTTGTTTGATGATTTGCTGATGATTGCCATTCTGACAGATGTGAAATGATACCACATTGTTGTTTTGATTTGCATCTCTCTGATGATTAGTGACTTTTGAGCATGTTTTCATATGCCTATTGGCCTTACTCCTGTCTTCTTTCAAAAAGTGTCTGTTTAACTCAGTTGCCCACTTTTTGATTGGGTTGTTTATCTTCTTTTTGTTAAGCTGCATGAGTTCCCTGTAAATGTTGGAGATTAAACCCTTATCATTGATATCATTGTCAAATATGTTCTCCCATGCAGTGGGCTTTCTTTTTGTTTATTGATGGTCTCCTTTGCTGTGCAAAAGTTTTTTATTTTGATATAGACCCATTTATTTATTTTTAGTTTCCATTGCTCTAGGAGCGGTATCAGTGAAGAAATTGCTTCGGCATATGTCAGAGATTTTTCTGCTTGTGGATTCCTCTAGTATTTTTATGGTTTCACGGTCATATTTTTAAGTCCTTTATTTTTTTTTAGTTTACTTTTTTGTATGGTGTAAGTTGGTGCTCTAGTTTGATTTTTTTTTTGTATGTCTCTGTCCAATTTTCCCAACACCATTTATTGAAGAGACTATCTTGACCCCATTTTGTCTTCATGCCTCCTTTGTCAAATATTAATTGAGCATAGTGGTTTGTGTCAATTTTTGTGTTCTCTCTATTCTATTCCATTGGTCTATATGTCTGTTCTTGTGCCAGTACCAGGCTGTTTTGAGAACGGTGGTTTTGTAATATGGCTTGAAATCTGGTATTGAGATCCTACCTACTTTGTTCTTCTTTCTCAGGATTGCTGTAAGTTTTTGGGGTCTTTTATTATTCCAAAAGTTTTGGAAAGTTCTTTCTAGGTCTGTGAAATATGCAGCTGGTATTTTAATGGGAAGTGCATTGAATTTATAGATTGCTTTGTGTAGTATGGACATTTTGATGATGTTGATTCTAACAATTCATGAACATAGTATATTCTTCCATCTGTTTATGCCTTCCTCTGCCTCTTTTTTTAGTGTTGTGTAGCTTTCTATGTATATGTTTTTACCTCATTAGTTAAATTTATTCCTAATTACCTTAATTTTTTTGGTATGATGGTAAATGGGATTGCTTTTTAGTTTCTCTTTCTGTAAGTTCATTGTTGGTGTATAGAAATGTCATAGATTTCTTCACGTTAACTTTGTATACTGCTACCTTGCCCAATTCATTTATTAAGTCTTATAATTTTTTAAATATATTTTTAAATTGATTTTTCACAGAGAGGAAAGAAGACGGATAGAGAGCTGGAAACATTGATGAAAGAGAAACATTGATCAGCTGCCTCTTGCTTACCCCCCACTGGGGATGTGCCCACAACCAAGATACATGCCCTTGACCAGAATCGAACCCAGGACCTTTCAGTCCACAGTTTGATGCTCTATCCACTGAGCCAAACCAGTTTCGGCGAGTCTTATAATTTTTTGATGGAGTCTTTAGTGTTTTCTATGTACAGTATCATGTCATCTTCAAATAAGGACAGATTTACTTCTTTTCCAATTTGAGTGCCTTTTATTTCTTCTTCTCTGATCACAATGGCTAGTACTTCTAATACTATGGTGAATAGGAGTGGTGAGACTGGACATCCCTGTCTTGTTCTTGTTCTTGTTCTTAGGGGAAATGGTTTTAGTTTTTGCCTATTGATAAAAATGAGGAGTTTCATGGTCTGGTACTCTGACACCTGTGGTTTTTGCCCCTAATGTATCTGGAAAAAGTAAATTTCTGTAACATTTCAAAGGTATGTTATCTAGATACATAATAATAATGGACAGGCTTATGTAAGGTTAATTTGACCATTAGTGAGGAAGCTATGGTGTGGGTCGTGACTACACATTGTGACTTGCCCAGTTAGGAATTTATGATTAGACCATCTTGTGTTGTTACTTTTAGTTCATTAAGCTTATCAGTCCAACCGTATAGTACCTTGAGCTTCTCCAATCTGCTATACGCTAAAGCTTAGATGGTCCAGTTCCTTTCTTTACCTACAAGATGGCTTGCTGGAGTTCTCTTCTCCCCACTCATTCCCAAGACTAATTAATCTGTGTGATGAAGTGATGAGATGGACCAAGACACCTCAAAATTAATGTGCTTTCTGGACTTTAATAAGTGTCAAACTGAGTGAATAACAGATTGACAGACAATATTTGGGAGTTATATAGTACCTTCCATAAGTAAGCTTATTATTTATTGAAACCTCCCCGTCAGTCTAACAGGTGTCCTACTCTGAGTAACAAATGCAACTGAACACTTCTTTGCTAATCTCACAAGTGCTTACATCAAGTGTGTGCTTCATAGTCATCTAATAAACACCAGTTTTTCTTCACCTAAGATCTTTCAAATGCACATAACTTATTTTTGAAGCCTTCCTTGACAGTGTATAGTTACCTCCACCAGAACCACTCTCAGAATTGACAATACAGGAATATAGAAGCATTGTAAAAATTAAAATTAATTAGAATAAACCAAAGGGTCTCTTGATCCAGCCCTCCTATTATCATTCCCCTTTTGTTACCAGTCTTCTGTGGATCACTCCAGAGTATTTCTCACTAACAATTTATTTTGGAAATATTTCCATGTAGGCTCATTTCTACAGAGAATATAATCCTGTGCACTGTAGATTACTCTTCAAGTATTTTATTCCTATATAAATGCGTAAGTGTAGAAGTCTAGATAAAAGTTGCATATATATTTGTTTCTACATATTTTTATATTTGGTAGTTTTTTTCCCTCATGAATTGGTAAGAGTTCTTTGTGTATTTTGAAGAATTGTCCCTATAAACACATCTACACTAATAAAACAGAAAGGTGCAAATTGACCATACCTTTGTGACTCTGACCAACAAACTGACTGTACCTTCGCCACACTCAGGAGGAAGTATGCAAATTAACCCAACAAAGATTGCAGGTTAATTTGGATACTCAGGCACCAAGCAGCCAGGTGTGGGGTGGGATGCTTGTGTCATCACTGTGGTGATGATGCAGGCATTTCACACAGCTCCTGCAGACCCAGGTCTCTGGGCATGAGGGAAGGCAGAAAGGTGGCTCTGGGCCAGAGTGAAGGCAGTGCCGGTAGCCAGGGGAAGGAAGGCCCATCTTTGCATGAATTTTTGTCCATCAAATCTCTAGTACATATAAATAAAAGAATATATATATGTATTCCCATTAAAAATTTGCATATTGTCTTTTATAATAAAAACTAGAGGCCAAGTGCATGAAATTTGAGCACAGAGCAGAAATTCACTAAGCTCAGCTTGCACCCTCTCCAATTGGAGACCCTTTGCAGTATGTCCAACTTCCCCAGGGATTGGATCTAAACTGGCAGTCAAACATACCTTCACAATCTGGGACCACTGGCTCCTAACTGCTCACCTGCCTACCTGCCTGATTGCCCCAACTGCGCCCCACTCCATCCTAGTCACCCCCAAATGCCCCTCCTCTTTAAGCCTGGTTGTCCCACACAGCCTGTTCAGTTGTCCATTCAGTTGTGATGGTCGCTTAAGTGTGCGCGCACATGCGCGCGCCCACACACACACACACACATATATATGTAGTCAAATTTATTAGTCTTTGTGGTTTGTGTCTTTCCTGGAAGACAGTCCATGTGTCAAGGTTATTTACATTCCTATCTTTTTTATTTTCTTATTCTGTGATTTTTTTTTTACATTTAGCTGTTTGAATTATTTAGTTTGTATATATTACCTTAATTTTCTTTCTTTTCCAAATTGAAAGTCAATTGATGCACACTATTTATTGAATAATAATCTATCCTCATGCTCAAATTGAAATGATATTTCTTTATGAACTACATTTCTAAATATATTTCATAGGAATTTTAAGATTATTACAGTGGTACCTCGAGATACGAGTGCCCTAACATACGAGATTTTTGAGATAAGCCGTCGAGCTAGCGATTTTTGCTTTGAAATACGAGCAACATTTGAGATAGGAGTAATCGCTCGGATCGGCCAGCTGCACACGACCCACCAGTTTACCATGACTCATAGTTTCCCAAGACTCAAGGTTACAGAACGAATTAAACTTGTATCTCGAGGTACCACTGTATTTAACTTTTTATTTATCTTTATTGTTGAAAATATTATAGATGTCCTCATTTTTCCCTTCATTGACTCTCCAACCTGCATCCCTTCTCCCAGACCTTCACCACACTATTGTCTGTATCCATGGGTTATTTATATATTCATATAAAGAAATAATGCATCTACAAGAGATACAAAGTGAGAAGTTAAATGTCTTTTTGGCTCTTAAGAGGCAATTATACTACTAATTTCTCCATTAATCTTACAGAATGTCAGCATATCATCCACTCTGTTTGGCATCTTGCTATGTTTATTGAACAATATATTTGGAGATTATTTTATATTAGTACATAACAGATGCTCTTCCATAAAATGGTTGCACCATTTTATTTAATCAGGATGGCAATTCAGTTGTTTTAATAAATATTTTTATATGAATAATATTTTCAAGTATCTAGCAAGTTCTGCACATAAAATTGGTGGGTCAAGGGGTATTTAAATTTTTAGCTTTTTAAAAAAAATATATTTTTATTGATTTCCTAGAGGAAGAGAGATAGGAACATCAATGATGAGAGAGAATCATCCACTGGCTGCCTCCTGCACATCGCCTGGGTATTGAGCCCACAATGCAGTCATGTGCCCTTAATTGGAATCAAACCCAGGACCCTTCAGTTCACAAGCCAACCCTCTATCCACTGAGCCAAACCAGCTAGGGCTTTCTTTTTTATATTAAGTTTCTCTCCAAAACGTGTCTAGAAACTTTATGAATAAAAACCCTGATGATACTTGCCACCAGGCTTTAGACTTGCTCAGATGTGCATTGAGGAACAGGGGAAACACAGAAACTCTACTGGGATCTGACACTGGGGAATTGTGGGTGTGTGAACACATGCACATGAATGGATGTGTGTGTGTGTGTGTGTGTGTGCGCGCGCGTGCAACATACATACGATAAGAAGCTTATGGAAGAACTGTAAGTCAATTAGTTCGAGTCCTGTTTAAAGCTCTAATAATCAGTGGAAGTATTAGTGGTTTGAATAAAGGTCCTAACTTTATTATTCCTTGGAGACTGGCAGTAAATAATATTTGAATTTCACAGTCCTGGTGCTGGGAATCTCAAAGCACACAGCACTTCTTAAGTTTGTAAATTAGTATCCTTCTCAGCAGGAGCAGAAGGGAAATCTGGTGTAATGGGTCCCTAACTGGGACTCTAACTTTACTTGAGTCTTGGGCTGTTTCAGAGGAATGGAGTCTGGTAGTCATATCATGAAGCTTCAACAAGGCCCACAGATGGGGTAGGTCAGTTTCCTCAGACTCAGTGCCCAGCTCCGTCTCGGAGTTAGCTGGAGTAAGTGGCCTGGGTGAATCAGGCCTTCACTATCCTTGCTGGCAATAGTTCCTGAAGTTTGGCTGGAAATAGTTTTTTTTTTTCTAAGCAAGAAAAGGAGTTTGCCTGTGAAAAGGGAGGCTATTTTTGCTATTCTCTTACGGAGCTAGTCAGGATTAAGGCTGCCTACCTGCCCAGCCTAATCATCTCATTTCTGTGATCTGTCATAGTTCCCTCCATTCTACTACACTAACATTTACCTTCTTTGCCATGGTGAGTCTTTCTCCACTCAAATGGAAAACAAACAAACAAAAAAAAAAACACCACACTCTCATTTCTTCTTTTCATGTGATAAGGGCAAAGATAAGATAAACCTTTACATGGACCTTTCTTTTTTTTCTGCGGTCTCTCCTCTCTAGTTTTGAAATGCCTCATGATTCTGGCCATCTACAGTGAGACAGTCACTCACTTCATAGGCCTGAGGACTGGTGAACAGTCTGGAAACTGGATGTCACCATTTAGGTAACATTGTAGTCAGTGGAGGACCAGAGTGGGTTAAAATTGGTTTCAGATATCTGGGAGGCCTTTTAAGGAATACTTGCCAAATGGAAGTTAGGATTTAGTTTCTCACACAGCACAGACCTTTGCATGCAGCAAAAAGACAGTTATATTTGCCTTTAAATCCTCTATTCCCTCATTTGGGAGAGAATTTGGCATGCAAAAACTGGTGTTTATAATCTTTGCTCCACACTTTCCCGGCTCTATCAGCAGCCTTTGGTAATGAAGAAGTGGTGGCTGGAGCAGCCAGCCTCAGAGAGAGCTGTGACATGCTCCTCTCCTTCCTTCTCCCACTCAGGGTCTCATCTGCTTAGAGAAGGCATTCTTAAGAATTATTGTAAACAACAGTATAGAAAAATTGTGTTTTCTTAAATTGCATACACAGCCTAAACCACCGTAACTTTCACAAAGAGGCAAGGGTATTTCGTAAAGTGTTCAGTCCTTTTAGAGCTGGGTAGTGAACATAGTTTGTTTTCCAAAATACTTTATTTTTAACTAGAAGCCCAGTGCATGAAATTCGTGCATGGGGGGAGGGTGTCCCTCAGGGCAGACTCCACCCTCTCCAATTTGGGACACCTTCAGAGATGGCCTGATTCTACTCGGCAGTCAAAATCCCTCTCACAGTCCAAGATTGCGGCCTTCCAACTGTTCGCCTGCTTGCCTGCCTGATTGCCCCTAATCGCTTATGCCTGCCAGCCTGATCACCCCATAACCACTCCCCTGCAGCCTGATTGACACCTAACTGCTCTCCTGCTGGTCTGATTGTCCCTAACTGCCCTCCCCTGCTGGTCTGGTCACCCTTACCTGCCCTCCCATGCTGGCCATCTTGTGGGGGGCATCTTGTGTCCATAAGGGGTTACCATCTTTTGTGTTGGAGTGATGGTCAATTTGCATATTATTCTTTTATTAGCTAGGATGTTCAACATAGTCATTTCATGTTGCATACTTCAATTCCTCTGTATACAAAATTATGTTAAAAACCAAGTGACAGGTTTATTCTATTGTCTAGCACCCATCTTTCTTACTTCTTCACTCCAACTCTAAGGAGTCGGAAAAAACCTGTTCATCTAAAGCTTCTGTGCTTCCCTCCCATCCAGCATTAGCAGAACTCCCAGGCGCTAGTGCAGGTTACCATTCGTTAACAGAAAAATAGCCAAATCATTTCACCATTCCATCAGAAACAACTTTTAAGCTTTATATTATTTCCTCTTCTGGAAAATACCTCATCAACTTCCTGGCAAGGTTTAATGATTAGGAGAATGGGGAAACATGGAAAGCAGTTTACATTGGTTGGTTGATGAAGATCCACAGTCACTAGGCACTTGGGACACAGAAGACTCTGAAGATGGCTCTACTAGCATCCATTCCTAGTTGGACCATGGACACCTGCCATTCTGTAATCCCTAAGTGTGTTCAGATGAGGGGACATGCAGCTCACAGATGACAGGAGTCTGGCTGCCTCTGGCTTCATATAATTCACCAGCAAAGTGGTGACAATGCAGAGATGCTCATGAACCCAGCCTAGTTTTGATTCAAAGAGAGTGACTGGAAAGATGCTTTAGAGGATCTGTATTTCTGACTGCAAATGTAAGCTTGATGACTCCTTTCACATGGGTTGCTGCCCTCAATTAAGGTCTATTGAAGGTATTGAAGTTCAGAGCCTAGCATTAAACATATATCTACAACTCTGGAAAGCCCTTGATGGTCTTCCATTAATTTTTATTAGTGTTATTTATTTTTCCTTTTATGGATATACAAATGATTTTAAATAATACAAAGGCTCCCTTTGCTATTTGGGTTTACCTCATCATCTCTGGTAGAAGGTAATTTTTTCAGAGCAGAGTCAGCAGAAAAGCTTACACACCTGGTCCCTGCTGGTGACTCAGACCCTCTCACACAGGCATGTGTGAGGACACCTGATCTCATTAGTGTCTGTGGTGTGCATAGGTCAGTGAAACATGCTCTTGCAGGGAGAACTGACAGTAAGGAAGCAATATTTCTAGAGAGGTCATGTAAAAAGGAAACAAAACAAAAACCAAAGGCTCCCAGAGAGGACTGGGAAACTTGACCCGTTTGAAATTTTCAGTACACTGAAAAAGCAAAATGCCTAAATAATTTTACAAAAGTAAAATACAAACTTAGGATTGTGTAATGAACATTTTCTTCTTTCAATCTTGATGGGTTATTTCTCTCTCTTCTCTTCTCTTCTCTTTCTCTCTCCCACTTCTCCCTCCCCCAATTTATTCCTAATGCTAAAGGTAACTATATATTTATGCTCACCTTCAGGCTTATGTCAATGTTTTTTATGTCAATGTGATTTTTGCTTTTTTTTAAAGTCATTTTAATGTTCTAAACCTTGCTCTTTGGTAGATTCCTCATGAAAGAATCATGGGAAAATTCTCTGAGTTCCTGAATATTAATAGCAGTTTCTGACCTTTATAATTTGAAAGTGTCTCTCCCCTGACCTCCGCCTGAGAAATAAAATTGTTGGCTTACACTGTCTGTATTTGGCTACCTTAAATATGTTGCTTCTTTCTTTGACATAAGAAGTTTCTTCTGAAAAATCTAATGAAAATATAACTTTATTATATTAAAAAATACCTGAGACAAATGAAAATGAAATATAATATACCAACATTTGTGAGATGTAGCAAAAGCATTTCTAAGAGAGAAGTTTATATTGAAAATGCCTACTTCAAGAAACACAAAAAGTCTCAAATAAACAACCTAAGTTTATGCTTTAAGAAACTAGAAAAAGAAGAAAAATATGGTAAAGCTAAAAGTTAATAGAAGAAATGAGATAATAAAAATTAGAGCAAAAATTAATGAATTAGGGACTAAATAAAGAAAATTAGTTAAACCAAGTTAAACAAAACTGACAAGCACTTAACTGGACTTACCAAAAAAAAAGAGAGAGAAGATTCAAATAGATAAAATCAGAAATGAAAGAGAAAATGTTATAACTGGTACCACACAATTGCAAAGGATCATCAAAGACTACTATGAATATTTTTATGCCAACAAATTAAACAACCTAGAATAAACAGATAAATTCTTAGAAATATATAACCTGCCAAGACTGAAACAATCATATGATAGACGATTTAAACAAACAAATCACTAGTATTTATAGTGAATCAGTAATTACAAACCTCCCAATAAACAAAAGTTCAGAACCAGTCAGCTTCACTGTTGAATTCTACCAAATAGTCAAAGAATTATTACCACTTATTGTCAAACTTTTCCAAGAAATAAAAGAGTAGATAACTCTTCCCAACTCACTTTCTGAGGCCAGAATCACCCTGATGCCAAACCAGACAAGGATGCTACAAGAAAATAAAATTACAAGTCAATACCCCTGATGAACATAGATGCAAACATTTTCAATAAAGTATTAGCAAACAGATTTAAAATTTACATTAAAAGAATCATATGCCATGATCAACTGGAATTTACTCCAGGGATAAAAGGATGGATCAACATCTGCAGTTACTAAAATTAACTCAAAATGGATTATAAACTTGAATGTAAGATCTGAAACCACAGAACTCTTAGAAGAAAACATAGACATAAAGAATGGACATAGGTCTTGTGATGATTTTTGAAAAATCTGACACCAAAAGCAAAAATAAATAAGTTGGACTATTTTATACTAGAGGCCCTATGCACAATATTTGTGCACTGGACGGGGGTCCCTCAGCCCAGTCTGTGTCATTTCAGGGAGCCCTCGGGGGATGTCCAACTAATGATGGTTTAGGCCCTCTCCTGTTGGACATTTTTAGCACTGCTGCAGAGGCTCCCCTTAAGTGAGAGTGCACTTACCACCAGGGGGCAGCTTCTGCATTGAGCATCTGCCCCCTGGTAGTCAGTACACATCATAGCAACCAGTCATTCTGCTGTTCAGTCAATTTGCATATTACCCTTTTATTATATAGAAAGATTAAGAAGTTCTTCACAGTGAAGAATGCCACCAACAAAATAGAAATGCAACTTATTGAATCGGATAAAGTATTTGTAAATCACATATCTAACAAGGGACTAATATTTAAAATATATAAAGAACTCATGCAATTCAATAACAGCAAAACCATTTGTGACAACATAGATGGACCAGAGAGTATTGTGTCAAGTGGAATGAATAAGTTGTACAGAGAAAGCCAAATACTATATGATTTTATGTATATAAGGAATCCCAAACATACACACTCCAAAACAACTGAACAAATAAAACAAAACAGAAACAAACTCATAAATACAGAGAACAAACTGATGGTTGCCAGAGGTGACAGAGATGGAGGGAACATAAAATACATAAATGTTGAATCACTATGTTTTAAATCTGAAACTAAAATAATATTGTATGTCAACTATAATTAAAATAAATTTTAAAATATTTAACAAAGACTGCTATTGATGATACTGATATCTTACCCAGACAAGGTATAAGTGTTTTTTTTTTAATTTTTTAAAAATATTTGTTATTGATGTTTTTTACAGAGAGGAAGGGAGAAGGATAGAGAGTTAGAAACATCGATGAGAGAGAGACATTGATCAGCCGCTTCCTGCATGCTCCCTAATGGGGATGTGCCCACAACCAGAATACAAGCCCTTGACTAGAATCGAACCTGAGACCTTTCAGGCCGACACTCTATCCACTGAGCCAAACAGGTTTCAGTTATAAGTGGTTTTAATTACCACAGAAGTTCCTTTATGCAGGAGGAACTTACAGCCAGCATCCTACCCCCACCCACTACCTCAAAAGCAACCAGATGAATCATCATTTACTATAGAAAGAAGAAGAGAAAAGGCAATTTCTTGGAGTATGTTTATTTGAGAAATTGTGTCATATGTAAGGAACCTCCATTCCTCTGACCATTGTGTACCTGGGCTGATGGTGTTTGGTCTCTGTTGGAAAGAAATTTGACAGAGATGAGGCTAGGAGCCAGCAACAGAGGGATGGAAAGTCTTAATAATAATAGTAATACATTTCTTTGTCTTATAAATCAAGTGGTGTTTTCTAGATGACCAAAGAACTTTTTCTTTAAAGTTCACTAATTTCACTACAATTTTTCTGATGTTTGTTATTTTAGGCTGATATTGTCAAATTCATGGTGTCTCTTTCAATGTATAGTTCCAAATATGTTAAGTGTGTTGTATTTCAGGAAGGCTCTGTTGAATTAATACTTGTTCTGCTTTCTTGCTTTGCTCTTTTTCTTTAGGACTCCTATTTTCTGGATGTTCAATGTTTTGCCTTTCTTCAAAATATTTACCTTTCTCTTGAGTCTTTATCATTTTCTTTATTTCTTTTGATTTAAAATGTTTTCTTTCTTTTTACCTGATATTTATCTTAAAGAAGAATACATCTTTATTTTTGCTTTTGTATTCTTTTAACTTACTATTCATTTCTGAAATATTTTTTCTTTATTTTAAACTATTTCTAGTTTTTTTTTTAATTTTGTGTTCTTTCATGTCTTATGTCATTTTCTTAATGTTTTTTTTAATTTGTTTTAATATAGTATGCTATAAATTTGATGTATTTATGGGCATGTTTTTTTGGCATGCTTTTATTTTCCTCCTTTTTCTTAAGATAACTTATCCTTTTTTTTTCTTACAATAACTCTGTATGGGACTTTACTTCTCTTTTTTGTTCTTATTTTTAATATGAAATTAGTTTTTCCGAGTTTGTACAATGAGGTAGGGTTTCGGAAAGCTTTTTAACTTGACAGGGTTCCCCTTTTCATATATATATATATATATATATATATATATATATATATATATATATATATATATATAATGTAAGCATTGGGCTTGCATTTTGAGTTTTCATGCCCTGTTTCCTTCCCCAACTTACCTGGACCTCATCTTTCCTTCAATACTATTGTCTCAACCCAACTTAGTTTGGATTCTACACCAGGCAGTTTCTCCTGAGTGTAAGTTACTGGCCTGGAATGGAACCTTTGGAGATCCATTCTGAGAGCTCTCAGGGGTCTTGACTACTTTAGTCCCTTCAGTCCTTCTAGCTGGGACCTTTTAATTACTCCTGTTAGAGAAGGCAACATCCTCTATTCCCTGCCCCAAGTTCTTATTAAAGTGGTCCAACTATACTTTCTAGAAAATACTATTAACTATTTAAAAGTTCTAGTTTTAAATCCCATTGCTTCCTTTTTTCTCCTGCACTAGCACTTGCTGTCTCTGCTCACTTGTAACTTGGAGTTTGTGAGAAAACTTGTCCTTAGTTTTATATAAATGTGTCTGTGTGCTTTGGTTCTGTAATCTCAGTGTTCTGTCTAGTTTTATGTTGGGATTTGCAAAAATTGAAAAACTGCTATTAATGCCACTTCTATCTGTATATTCCCAGAATCCTCCAGTAACTGTATTTTATTTGATCATTTATCTTTGGTAATTAGTGTCTAGCACATTACTAATGAATGGGAATGTGGTCTACTAGATTTTTAAATTGAATTCTGTATGAACTACCTAATCTGACTGGGAACTGTTCATGATCCAAGCAATGGAGCTTAGATTTATCAAAATACACTTCCTATGTCAGATGAATCAGGTAGTTCCTGGAGCCATGGTCTTTTACTTTTCCTGGCCTTGTATTAGCATCTCTCATGCCTGTAAGTTTACAATTTCATATGACATTACAGAGAGTTCCCAGGTGTCTTGAAACCCATCTATATTTCCCTTGAGGTCTTGATCTGGGAGACTCTGGTTAGGAGTGATTAAATATTAAAGATGAGGGCAAACTAAAGGGCGATAAAGTGGTATGTTATCCTATTTGTATTGGGAGTTAGTCTTATCAGTGATATGTATACTAGTAGGATCTACCTATCAAATGTTAAGATAATTCAGTTGGGCTCTTCAGTTCCAGACAGACAATCTATGAACAAAGAAAGGGCAAAAGAGTTTATTGGAAAACTGAAAGCAAAAAAAGATGCTGATAGGACACCAAAGCAACCAGTGTAAGTAGGGCAAGTGGACTCAAGATAAACACAAGATAAGAGGGGGAAATATTGGAATCCTGAAGCTGGAGGAAACCTGAGAATTCATATGATCTGCAACTCCAGATCTTAATACGGAAGAAAGTCTACACTTGAGTTTCGACAATGTGGTCATCTGACCATCTGCCTCAGAATCTCTGACCCACTTGGGTGGAGACATAGTAATCTGCATTTTAACATTTTCCTGAAGACAACTGGTTAAAATATTGCAGAGCAGAATGGCATCTGGTTTCTCTAAGGACTAGATGGTCAAGGCACCAGAATGGCATTTGGTTTCTCTAAGGACTATGAGTTGCACACTGCAGTAATAATAACAATGGCACAAATCATATTACTTTTAGTACTCCTGCTTCACCTCCTTAAAACTTTTCCCTTCAGACACAGAATGAAATCAATAGAGTTCCAGGAATTTGTGCTGCCTATCAAACACAGTTGAAATTTTTTGTACTAATGGAATATTACATTTGGCTCAAGTATTTTGAAAGAAAACAGTTCTGGAGAAACATGCTTCTGCTATTAACATAGGGTCTTAACTTTTGGTGGCCTCTGCTTAGAGAAAATGTTGCTCAGATCTAGGCTGCCTCTGTCAGCTCACAATGATCTTCAGCAAGCCTTTGTGGGCCATGTCCCCAATGGTGTGTAGAGGAACTAGGCTATGAGAAGTGACTGCTCCAGTGTTCTAAGTCTCCACTCTGGTTTGGAGGAAAATTTGCCTTCAATGCTTCACTCCATTATCAATTGGATGTGGTCTTGTGAGTATTGGACTGTCAGCTGGCTATTCCAAAATTCATATTTAAGATGGATGCAGTTAGCTCTGCCCAAGCCCTCTGTCTCATCTAGTACCCATGAGGCTGGGCTCTTCCCCTCAACTCCCAGAACAGAGTGTGTGTCTGATGGGCAGGGATTTTCATGGGGTTACATAATTGTGCTCAGTTTCTACCTCTGCAGAAATAGAAACAGTCATGTCTGGACCATCAACTGCAGTGCAAAGCCTATAGGAAAGGATTCTCAGAGCATGGAATTAAAGAGGAAACTACCTTCAATGCTTTCATGGGGAGGGAGGCAGCACATACCAAACATGGATTGCTGAGGTTTAGGCTGCTGTGAGTGCTTTTCAATTTGAGCAAAAGTTTCCACCACTTTGTGCCTCAATTTTCTTGTTGCTAAGGAGACATGTAATGCTATGTTAGATCTGGTTAGGTAATTGTTCTGCAATTACTTTGTGTGTTTGTTTCCCAGGGCTGCTGTAATAACGTACCATGACTGTGTGGCTTAAAACAACAGACATGTATTGTCTCACAGTTCTGGGTGCCAGAAGTCTGAGATTAAGGTGTGGGCAGGATTGGTTTCCCCTAAGAGTTCTAAGGGGGAGGTTTCCCATGCTTCTCTCACACTTGCTATGGCCAGAGTCATGGGCTTCCTTGACTCACAATGCATCACTCCTATCTATTCGTTGTCTTTCCATGGTGTTCTCTTTGTGTCTTCACATGACCACCTTTTTACAAGTAGTCAAATTGGATTATAAACCACCCTAATGCAGTATAACCTCATTTTAGTTAACTGTGTCTGCACTAACCCTGTTTCTCTATGAGGGCACATTTTGATTTTCTGGGGGTAGGACTTCAATATCATTTTTGGGGGAAACAATTTGGCACATAACTTTCTGCTATTTCTGAATAATCCCAATATTTTCTAGAAGTTGTTAAATACTTTTTAGAGAGGGTGGCTGTGCTGCTTATTATCTAAGAGGGGGAAAATTTCCTAAGCTCTTTGAGCCTCATTGTCCTCATTCATTAAATGGCAATAGCTTGAAATAGGGACCTGATAGGGAAGATTATTAAGTGATATTAAAATATATACAATTTTGAGACAGTGCCATCTTACAGAGGGAGGTGGATGTCTGCGGTGGTCTGAGGCCAGCAGCTGGGGCAACCATCGAGCAGCCGGGGACCTGCAGACCCAGAACGCCGCTCTCCAATCGGCGCAGACACACAGCAAAATCAGAGATCCACAGAGCACACAGAAATTGCCTTGTGTGCTGTACCTGGTCGTGTTGTAGTTTGTGACTTTCAATCAACGTAGGAGAGAGAACTACATAACCAGACACCCGGAGAAGAAAGACCATGGGCAGAAAAAAAAACAGCCCACATAAGACAGAAAGGCAGGTTTAACCAGAAAAGGATATAAACAAAATAGAAGCAGAAATAAGCCTGCCAGAGAAAGAGTTCAGAGAAATGATCATAAGGTGGATGGAAAGAATGGAAGGCAAAATCGACAATCTGAGTAAGAGCCAAGAGGAAATGAAGAAGACCCAAGAGGAGATGAAGAAGCAGCAAGAAGAAATGCAAAAGAACCTAGAGGAGGTGCAGAATAAACAAGAAGAAATGAAAAATGACATCACTGCTATAAAGAACTCAATAGAAAGCATCAAAAGTAGACTAGAAGAAGCAGATGACCACATGAGTGAGCTAGAAGATATGGTAGGAAAAAATACCCAAGTACAGCAGCTTCTAGAAAAAAAAGGTTAAAAAGCAAGAGGAGAGCCTAAGGGAACTTTGGGATAACATGAAACAAAACAACATCCGCATAATTGGGGTTCCAGAAAGAGTGGAAACTGAACAAGGATTAGAGAACCTGTTTGAAGAAATAATGACAGAAAATTTCCCCAATATAGGAAAGAAAAAACCCACACAAACCCAAGAAGCTCACAGAGTCCCAAGCAAAATGAACCCCAACAAACTGACACCAAGGCACATTATAATTAAATTGGCAAACACCGACGACAAAGTAAGAATCTTAAAAACATCCAAGAGAAACAGAAAGTTACCTACAAAGAAACCCCCATAAGACTAGCTACTAACTTCTCAACAGAAACTCATCAGGCCAGAAGGGAATGGAATGAAATATACAAAGTCATGGAAAAGAGGGGTCTGAATCCAAGAATACTGTACCTTGCAAGACTCTCAATCAAAATTGAAGGTGAGGAGGGAGAAAAAAATGGCGGCAGAGTAAACAGACGCATCTGGAGCTTTGTCGCTGGGCAAAGGGAGAGAGAGCGGCTGGGAGTCGCACTGGGAGTGATTGGAGGCAAGTTGGGAGCCAGTTATCCTCCAGGAGAAGGCGGGGAACTGCTGGACCGGGCTCTCCCAGCCGGGCAGCCCCACTGCAAAGGGGTTTTTGCCCGCCCGAGCCCCCGGCAGGAGCACGGAGACCGCGCCATCTTTCAGAGGGAGGTGGATGTCTGCAGCCATCTGAAGCCGGCAGCTGCGCACACATCAAGCAGCTGGGGACCCGGGGACCCAGAGCTCCGCTCTCCAATCAGCACGGACACGCAACGGACTCAGAGACCCACGGACACGCAGCGGACTCAGAGATCCACGGAGCACACGGTGAGATCAGACTGCGCCTGGGATAAGAGGGAGGTCTGAAAGCTGCAGCGGATGGAGGCACCCCGAGCAGCCCGGGACACAGAGCACGGCTTTCCAGGCAGTGCGGACGCGAGGGCGGCGGATTCGGAGATCTGCGCAGCGCGAGGAAGGGTCAGATTTCGCCCAGGTCGGGGTGAGGTCTCCTACCCTCACACAACAGAGACGCATACACCTTGGGAGCCTGGCTGCGGGAAAGCTGCCACTGGAGAGGCTCCCAGAGGTGGGCAGGGCGTGATTCCTAAGTGTGGAGGCAAGCCCTCTGAGCTGTTGACGGAGGAGACCTCTGGAAAACGACTCCTTTTTTTTTTTTCTTTCTTCTTCTTTCTTTCTGGGGCGGAGGGACAGCCTGGGAGTTATTGCAGTGTCCCGGCTACAAAACCCCCACGGACTGGCTTGGAGAACCAGAGAGTAGCAGGATCTGAGCACAGCCTGGAGAGGTTCCCTGCTTTGTCTCAGAGATCAATTCTGAAACACTGCCACCCAGTGGAGGACACACAGAATAATAGTGGA